>JABUQX010056546.1:0-2500 GCA_015478945.1 Trachelipus rathkii
ATCACTTAAGAAAAACTTCCTAAATTTTTCCTTTCTTATCTTGAGAAATGAAATATTCTTTACAACATATGATTTTGTTATGTGATATTAGGACTATTTATAAGCATGTACACACATCGTTTTTGTATTTAGCTTTTTATTTATTTTTAAGTGAATATTCAGTTCGCCATCCAAATTTTCTTTGACATTTAAATTATGTACAAGAAAGAACCCGCCCATGGAGTTGATTATTCAACCCAGTATTGGCCACTTCTTGTGGAGCCTGTGGTCCTGACATGAACTCAAAAAAATTAATTATATTATAATTATTATTTATTATTATTATTATTATTATTATTATTATTATTATTATTATTATTATTATTATATATTTATTATTATATATTATTATTATATTATATATTATTATATTATTATTATATATTAATATATTATTATTATTATATTATTATTATGATTATTTTATATATTATTATATATTATTATTATTATTATTATTATTATTTTAATGACTGACTTCCTAACTTTAATATATAATGATGTATGAATAACAAGTAATTTAATCATGAGATTTACGATCAAGTTTTTAATCATAATTTTAATGATCATATCAATAAATAATATTTTTGAAGTTAAAATATGCTATAATAAATTTAATAGATCACTTAATAATATTATTATTGATCAATATTTGAAATTATATTATTTCTTAAAAATAGATAATGAATATATTATACTAATATATATATATAAGAATATATAATATATATATATAATATATATATATAATATAATAATATATATATATATATATTAATATATACATATATATATATATATATATATAATATATTAATATATTATTATATATATATATATATATACTATATATATAACTATATATATATATATAGATATAATATATTATATATTATATATATATAATATATATATATTATATATATATATATATACTCCATCTCTTTCCCCAAGCACTAGGGTAGGTGCGGAGACATGATAAGGGAAAACAGAAGAGTAGTACGAAAAATAGACACAAAGATATAGGAAAAGAAAATCCCAGCCTTACCGCCCCCCTATACCTATATTTAGTGGTAATTCTCGGATATGAAAATTCACTTCCCTAGAGCTGCACGACTGCGACGGACCCTCACTATGGCATGCTGCGCAGTTGTGGGCGTCATCCCAACTGGCCAGAAATGCCATAACCAGTACCAACCGCCTCACAAAAACCCCCCAATCACTCCTATTTTAAGCAACCTTTCTTTCTCCCTCTGCCAAGAACTCTATTTCTCTCCTCAAAGGCATTCCTTTACTGACTCAACTCACTGTTCTTCGCCGTCTCCAAGTTCTACGCGTGATTCCAACACACCAGCACCGTATATATCCGCATTAGCTTAACCAACCACATCATTCCATCCTTTATCCACATGACCAAAACCAATGCTCAACATTAGCTTCATATATTCGCTCATTTCCCCTTTCTTCACACCACCATAACTCTCTAATACGTTCATTCCTCATTTATCAATTCTTCTCCACCTACACGCCCTAGATGTCTTTAACACATTGTCACTTTAGATCTAACCCTTATCCAAGACATGTCTTCACTCTATTACATATAACACAGGTATAACAAAAACATATTCCCTCCATCGTAGAGCCCCTAGCGCACTCCAAGACCTTATTCTTCACATCCACAACGTTTTTTTTTAATTGTTGCCACCAGCCACCTTTCTTGTCATTCACAACTTTCCTTTACTACACTCTGAGCATCCGTTCCCCTTATCATCATCCGAGAATTAATATCCTTAAATATTGTTTTTAAACTCAGACACTTGTTACAGCTGCTCACCATCTTACAGAATTACACTGAGGACTTGGTCCTCACTCACAACCAACATAAACCGTTGCTTCTCTTATCTACGTAACTTTTTCAAAAAACCTCCTCATTTTACACACCCTGCCAAAAATCTCTACCAATCTCCTCAAACTCTCTTCAGATTCACCACACAAAACCAAATCATACGCATATAATAGGTATGGAACCCTCTACACTCTTCCATTCTCCATCATTCTAACACCATCTCATGCCACCCCTACCTCTAATTCTTTCATAACCCCATCCATATCCAAATTGAATTAACCAAGAAGACATACACATCCCTGCCTTACTCCGCTATTAATATTAATCCATCACTTACGACACCATTTATTCTACACCCTCTCACTATCCTCATACATCTTTTGATTCATTCAGAAGCCTACCACTAATACCATATATCACTAACATCTGCCATAGAGCTTCCCAATTAATCCTATCATACGCCTGTTGCAAATCCATAAAACCTAAATACAAATTATTCTACTCTCTCATTTTCTCTGATTCACACATTTTCTACCACTCCTAAACGCACCTTTTTATTCACCAATCTGTCCTTCAGTCACTCGACGCACTCTTCGACCAAAATATCAGCATAAA
>JABUQX010056546.1:12500-19604 GCA_015478945.1 Trachelipus rathkii
TAAATAATAATAATAATAATAATAATAATAATAATAATAATAATAATAATAATAATAATAATAATAATAATAATAATAATAATAATAATAATAAATAATAATAATAATAATAATAATATAAACATATAACATAATATTATCAATAAATAATAATAAATAATAATATAATAATAATAATAATAATAATAATAATAATAATAAAAATAAATAGATGAGCTGATCCATATTGATAACAAAATAAAATCTTGTAACATTAACAATACATAATCATCACTAAATAATATAATAATATATATAATAATAATAATAATAAACATTAACATAATATTAATAATAATAATAATAATAATAATAATAATAATAATAATAATAATAATAATAATAATAATAATAATAATAATAATAATAATAATAGTAATAATAATAGTATTTCTTTTACGTTTAAGGACTTTTTAATAAGTTCTGAGATACCCTCACCTTTTCTTTCTTTGCGGTAAACGCTGAACATATCATATAGTCTGAGAGGTCATACAAGTCTTTGTTATAATAGTCTTCTAGAAAGGTCTTGGTGAAGACAATACAAGAGAAACTAATACTAACACACACTCATCATCAGTATGTTGATATTCTTTCGAATGCAAAGTTTTGCCCCTAGTGCTGTCTTAAATAGTCAGCGAAGAATACTTCTGTCTCTTTAACTTCAGCTGCTAATGATGCATCTACGGTAGTAAAGTAGGAGTTCAATTCATTAACTATGCGTTGCTTGTTTGTAACTATTTAACCAGCTAATTTTAACTCGTTAATTTTTGTTTGTTAATTTTTGCGATGGTTTAGATTTAGAATGTCGCTTATTATGACCCATTGCAAACCTGGATCGGATTGAGTATAATAATAATAATAACAATAATAATAATAATAATAACAATAATAATAATAATAATAATAATAATAATAATAATAATAATAATAATAATAATAATAATAATAATAATAATAATAATAAAAATAATAATATAATAATTATAATAATAATAATAATAAGTAATATGAAAATAATAATAATAATAAAATAATAATAAATTAATAATAATAATAATAAATAATATAATAATAATTAATAATAATAATATAATAATGAATAATAATAATATAAAATAATAATTTATAAGGAAATAAGAATTGTAAGAATATAATAATTAATAATAATAAATAATAATATATAATTAATAATAATTAAAAATGAAAAATTAAATTATAATTATAACTTAAAATTATAAAACACTAATAATAAAAATAATATATTAAAAAGCAATAATATATAATAATAATAATAATAAATAATAATAATAATAATAATAATAATAATAATAATAATAATAATAATAATAATAATAATAATAATAATAATAATAATAATAATAATAATAATAATAATAATAATATAATAATGAATATAATAATAATAATAATAATAATAATAATAATAATAATAATAATAATAATAATAATAATAATAATAATAATAATAATAATAATAATAATAATGAAAAAAAAAACGAAAATTTGCCAACGTTGGATGAAAAATAAAAGCTTTCAAGATTAAATAATAATACACTGAAAATTTGAGTTTTTTTTTTAATTATTATTTTTTAGTTTTTATTTCTTATATTTTTTTTATGCCTTTTTTCTTTTGATGAACGTTGCTATAGCTTATTAAAAAATTATAAAGTTTTTTTTCTCCTATAATATTTTTGATTTTTACAATATAATATTATATATATTATATATATATAATATATAATACTATATATATATATATATTATTTAAATATATATATATATATATAATTATATATAATATATTATAAAACATATTATATATTTTATTTTGATTAATTATACTATTATAAATATGGTTAATCTTATTAATACTACTCTTTTTAATTACTATATATATATAATAAATTAAATATATATATATAATATACTATAATATTATATATGAATATATATATATATAATATATATATATATATATATAATATATTATAATATAATATAATATATATATATTAATATATAATATATAAGTAATATATATAATACATATATATAATCTAATATATATAAGATAATATAATATAATAATATATAATACATATTATAATATTAATATATATATAATATTATAATAATATAATATATATTAATATATAATTATATATATTTAAATATTATATATATATATATAATATATATTATATATAAGTATTATATATTAAATATTAAATAAATATATATATATTTAATATATATAGTGTATAACATATATATAATATAAATATATAATTAATATATAATATATATTAATATATATATTAATATATATAGTATATTATATATATATATCATATATAATATATATTAATATATATATATATATATATAATTATATATATATATATAATATATATATATATATATATATATATAAATAATATAATAATATATAATATATATACTTATAAATATTAATACTACTATATAATATTGTGGAGTGTAATATATATAATAAATTTATAAATTTTAATATGATTAATTGTTAAATAATAATCAAAAATATTTAATTAGGATAAGAAAAAATAAAAACTTTATATAATTTTTTAATAAGTATATATATAGACAATTAACTGAATATTACTATAAAAAGAAAATAATAATAGTATAATATAATAAAAAATATTAATAGAAATATAAAAACTAAAATCATACATAATAAAAAAAAACTAAAATTTATCAATGCAAAAATATGAAAAGATTTGTACCAAGGGAAAACTTTGCTCCCCTCATCCTATAACGTTGGACAATAATTAATTCGTTTTTAATTTTAACTATTCATATTATTCTATATAGTTATACAAGAGTTCGAATTGTATATTATTAAATAATACGAAATGTTTTTATTACTTTAATTATTTAAAATCAGATAAATTTTATTTAAGTAATTAAGTTATATAAATTAATATATTATTATATTATCATATATGCAATTCCAATCAATTAGAAGTATTATCTATATTACTAAATTGTTATTATTATTTAAATATATTATTATATTATTATTATTGATTATTATTATATATTAATAATTATATATTATATATTATTATTATTATATATTTTATTTATTATTATTTAATATTATTATTATTTATTATTATTATTTAATTATTAATTTAATCTTTATTAATTGATTAATTATTAAAATCATAATTCCATTAATTATATATTTATGTAATTTATAAATAATAATAAATCTAATTAATATTATTAAATAATTAAAATATTATTACATTATTAATGATATTTTAATAATTAATATTTGTTATATTTTTTTATTAATATATATAATCAATTATAATTATATTAATTATATTAATTTAATTATTAATTATATATTTAATATATTATATATATTATTATTTATTATTATTATATTATTAATTATATTAATTTAATATTATATAATTATATATTATTTACATATATGCTAATCCTCCCTATCTTTTTTGGAACATGACATTGTTTTGAGAGATGCTCAATTCCATAATAGATTAAAATTAGATATTGCTATTATTATAATATTATTAAATTATTAGCTAAATGAGCTAAAATTCTAGTGAAGATACCTAAGGTACCCCTATTATTAATAATGATGATAATATATATACATATTTTATTTATATGATATGTGTCGCCATTAGAAATTTCTCCACTATAAAGAGTATATTCCCCTAAATTCACAATAAAATTAGTAAAGCTGAACAGATGTATCTATGAAAATGGTTCTTTAACTTCTTGAACAAAATAATTTATCTCATAACCAGGATAATTTTTATCTTTCTTGTAAAGAAGAAATGAAAATGTGGGTGAGAATTACAAGGCCGATAGCCTAATATAATATTTTTCGAGGATTAGTGTTGAAGATATAAAGACACTTCAATATATCACGATATTCTACAAGGTTTATGCAATAGTGAAAGTCCATGAAAATTATAAATAGACGACATTCTAAATCTAAACGTCATACGCAAAAATTAAAACAAATATATATAATAAATATATAATATAATATTAATATAATTACCAAAGTTTTAACTACTTGGTTGCAAAAGATTACTTGTATTAATAGTACAAACATGAAACGCATAGTTAAATGAATTGTATCCTACTTTAACTACCGTTATATATTAGCAGTCATTAGCAGCTGAATGATAAGGATATGAGACAGAAGGTATTACTTACGAGACTGAACTAATTTGATTAAGATCAGCACTAAGGGGCAAAACATTTGAGCAGTGAAAGAATATTACAACATACTGATGATTAGATGTGGTGTTATAGTATATTAGTTTTTCTTATGTATAATTGTCTCATCACATAGACCTTTCTAGACTAACGTCTTTTAGCATCTCCAGATGAAGTTATGACCTCTCTCAGAGACCATTATATTAATATGAATCAGCGTTTATACCGAGAGCTAAATAATAGAAATAGAGTTGAGGATGTGTGAGAAATAAATAATAAACTCCTAAGTTTACAAACAAAAATACTATTAAATTATATTAACTTATATGATTATTATTATTATTATATTTATTATATATTATTATATATAAATTATTATTTTATATTATAATTATATTAATATTATAATTTATATTATATTCTTTTAATAATTATATGATACAACCCACCTTCTTCTTAATTATTTGATATGATGATAAGGTTTAGTATTTTCCTATCATGTTACTTGTATATTTAGTTGAATAATATTATCGTTTTCTCCATTAACATCTTTATTATAATTATAATATTAATTAATTATGTAGTATAACTTAAATCAATGAATATTATCATAAATATTTTAATCAAATCCATGATGGCTTATTGTATATTATTATTATTATATTATTATTTAATAATCTAATTTATTATTAATATAATATATATTATTAGTATATTATTATATTTTATATTTATTTATAATATATTTCGCTATTATTTTTTAATTAATATCTTTATATTTATTATTTAAAATTATACGTTAATTGATGTATATTAACCTATCAAATACAATGAATATTACATAAATATTAGTATGTATATTTATATATTATTACTATGTATCTATCTCTAAGTAATTACACTAACTAGACCTATATTGCTACTCTTACTTGAGCGCTACTTTCTAAACTACATCTTACACATATCGAAAGATGCTGTTATTTTATAAAGATGAAAATTATTATACCTACTGTTTTAACAGCATAACGATTGATAACTTCTCTACGTTTACTTATGGTGTATCCTTGATATAACTCACTTATTCTTATACGCCTGCATACACTCATAACTTTTCTCATATTAGATGATGTAGCTATGATGAACACTTATTATAGCCTGAACACTTCTCAGTTTATATAGTGTAGCTATGATGAACACTAATAATAATAGCTTTTTCAGAGTATTGAAATACCTTTCTAAAGTACACTTTGTAATCTAGATAGATGCCTAAATCCTTAACTATCCAATGTAACTGCATAGACAAATTTTATTTGCAAAATTCTTAACATTTTTAATAGTTATCGATGGAATAATACTTAGATTGGCAAGTTTGGATATGAGACTCACGAACTTCCTCTCTAAATGGTATAAAAAAAATCATCAATCAAGAAAAGGAATTGAAATATCTTTAATTCTTTTCGTATTAAACTTCCTCATTAACAGAAAGCAGAAGTTAGGTTGCAACTTCCACAATGCTTGAATTTCATCAATATTTGCGCGAATATCTTTCAGAACAAGCACCACAGATTCAATATGATTAAGAGCAGTTGCTGTCAATATTGATGGAGAGTGCAATGCAGTACATCATGGACGAATGAAGTAGAACGAAGTTGAAATCATAATTAAACATATTTTATTCGCTCTTGATTACAGAATTCAAAAGATTTGAAATTTATGAAGAATGTTAAGTATCTTTTTTTCTATCTCAAACTACTCTAAAGCTTCAATGATTGCTTAAAAACATCTTTAAATCGTAACAATCGAGCGTAACAAAAAACATCTTTAAATCGTAACAATCGAACGTAACAAAAACATCTTTAAATCGTAACAATCGAGCGTAACAAAAAACATCTTTAAATCGTGACAGTCGAGCGTAACAAAAAACATCTTTAAATCGTAACAATCGAGCGTAACAAAAAACATCTTTAAATCGTAACAATCGAGCGTAACAAAAAACATCTTTAAATCGTAACAATCGAGCGTAACAAAAAACATCTTTAAATCGTAACAATCGAGCGTAACAAAAAACATCTTTAAATCGTAACAATCGAGCGTAACAAAAAACATCTTTAAATCGTAACAATCGGGCGTAACAAATATCTTTAAATCGTAACAATCGAAACGTACAAAAAACCTATCTTTAAAATCGTGAACAATCGGCGTAACAAATATCTTTAAATCGTAGACAATCAAGCGTAACAAAAAACATCTTAAATCGTAACAATCAAGCGTAACAAAAAACATCTTTAAAATCGTAAACAATCCGAAGGCGTAACACACCAATCAGCCCGCAGTAGAATGCACTGGTTTTATCTTTAAGACACTTTTAATTAAATTAAACACTCACAATTAAAAACACTGTAAGAAACTATAGTCACAAAGAGCAAAGTAGTCTCACTATATTTCGCTTTTCAGATCACACTTGTCGCTTCGAATTCAGACTTTGGTATGATGACCTACCTAGGTATTGGCCCTAAGGACTTAGTGGAGGAGTCCCTGTGGCCCTTAGGCTAGAAAGTTTAGAGACCCCAGGTCTAGAGTAAAATCTTTATTATTTTTCCCTCTTGGTAAACTAAAATAATGTCCATTTGTTTCACTGAGCCAATAAAGTTTCTAATATGGTGTTAATGTTATTCGGTACATGACATTACAATTCTGTATATATATATATATATATATATTATATATTATATATATATATATAATAATATATATATATATATATATATATATTATATATATATATATATATATATT
>JABUQX010056547.1:5000-20000 GCA_015478945.1 Trachelipus rathkii
AACACGATCAAATTACTGTTAGCTGAAAGATGACGTGTTGCCCTACCCTAAATTGTGCCGACCACTGCTCTGGACGTTATTATGGACCCAGTATCAAGAAGAGACATTCAGTTAAAGAATGCAGATCTGTATAGTGGATAATATCACGCGTGAGGGCAATGGATAGTTCTCTGGAGGAAGAAGCCGAAGCTCACTGTGACATGACGGGGCACCTCGACAGTCAAGCGATAGTGTCATGTGCTGGCGAATCAATAAACTCACGGTCGGAAGAAACTACACAGTTCAACGATGTATTAGAACATCCCGTCGACCAAGTGGATGCATCGCGCGCGTGTAGTTCGCATTGATGAAAGAACGATTACGCCTAAAAGCGCTCGACAAGCAAGTAATGACAAAATCACTCGTGAAAAGTTCATCGAATTTCAGCGAGATGATGAGACTTTGAACAGATGTAGGGCCTTGAGTGAGATGGAAAATAAGGAAGAAAGACGGTCGTATTACGATGTAAAGAAAGGAGTCTTGTACAGGTGTAAACAAGATAAAGAAGGTCCGAGCGAGCAAGTCGTTGTACCAAAGAAACTACGGAAGGAAGTAATGATTATGGCGCACGATAGCATCATGGGAGGACACCTCGGGATTAAAAAGACGACAGACAAGGTACTCTCAGAGTTCTACTGGCCTGGGATGAACGAGGATGTATCCAGATTCTGTCATTCGTGCGACATATGTCAGAAGACGGTGCCGAAAGGAAAGGTGGTAAAAACGCCATTGACGAAAGTCCCACTTATAGGGACCCCGTTTAAAAGGGTGGCAGTAGATCTCGTAGGTCCAATTGTGCCTTCCTCCCAGGATGGACATAGGTACATTCTCATGCCACGAGGTACCCTGAAGCGGTACCGTTAAAGAATATTGATACAGAGACGGTTGCAGAAGCCCTGGTGGACTTGTACTCTAGGATCGGGGTACCAGATGAAATATTAACCGACTTGGGGACTCAGTTTGTATCGCGGTGCATGAAGGAGGTGTCCAGGTTATTAAATGTGAAGCAGCTAAGCACGAGTCCATATCATCCAATATGTAACGGCCTGGTTGAAAAATTCAACGGTACGATGAAAAGTATGCTAAAAAAACTATGCAGCGAACAACCTAAAAGGTGGAATAAATTTATAAATCCTTTACTATTCGCCTACCGTGAGGTGCCACAGGAAAGCACCGGATTTGCGCCTTTTTGGCGAATTATTATTTGGGTTAACGAACAGCAGCCGGATGAGGTGATGAACAGTTATCAGTATGTTTTCAAGTCAAGGGAAAAATTGGAGGAGACCTTAAAGATAGCGTCGTCGGAATTAGAAAAGGCCCATAATCGGTACAAACATTACAGTAGTAGGAACGGGATTTCGTTCGAAAATGACCGTGACCTTTTTACCTTTCCTCTGCCCGCGACCTTTTTTTGAGCTCAATTTTTACCTGACCTTGACCTTTGTGGGCCTTTACCTTTTGGGCCTTGACCTTTTTCGACCAACCTTTGATCTTCCATGGGTCAATTTTGGCCAACCCTAATTTTCCTTGTCCTTTTAGGGGAAGTCGATTTTTTTGAGAACCTAATTTTTTGAAACCTAATTTTTTGAGAACCCTAATTTTTGAGACCCTAATTTTTTGAGAACCTAATTTTTGGCAACCCTAATTTTTTGGCAACTAATTTTCAACCTTGTTTTTATTTACTATTTCAGCACCCCTAATTTTTGCTGCTGAAGAAAGTGTAAGCTAGTTACGTGCAACCATTCTTGCAACAACTACCCCCTATTTTACCCTAATTTTTCATTAATGAGCACGTTTTACCACAGTATTCAGATAACCTTTAGGGGCTTATAACCCCTTTTTGATCATCGTTACCTTGTTGTATAATGTTTGGGCCTTGTACCATCCATGAATTCATTTTGTGATATTTTGGTCATCATGATTATTTATTATTACATTATTTTAACTTCCTTCCAGTCTTCTTTGGTCATTTGTATTAATTTTAAACTACTGGTATTCCATGGGTCATTTTGCCCACGGTAATTTTTGATCTTCCTTTAAGGGCTTAGCCCTATTTTTGATATCTTTTAACTTGTTTGACCATGATATTCGGCTTTTACCTTGCCATATTCCGTGGGTCAAATTTGACCACGGAAATTTTTTGCCCTTCCTTTAGGGACTTAGCCCGTTTTTGATGTCTTTTCCTTGTTTGACCATGATCGGCATTGACCTTGCCATATGCCATGGGTCATTTTGACCCACGCTAACTGATGGCTGATGGTTCCCAATCACCGTAAAGAGTATCTAGTGATGTTCTATTAGTGTTCTATGAGTATTAGATGAGTGCCAGGTGAGTGCTAGGTGAGTGCCAAGGGAGTGCCAATGAGTGCCAATGAGTGCCAAGTGAGTGCCAATGAGTGCCAAGTGAGTGCCACATAGTGCCAAGTGAGTGCCACATAGTGCCAACTGAGTGCCACCACCAAGCCTTTCTAGCCTCCCTGAGCCCCGAATAGCCTAATATGTGAGGTGTCTACCCCTATTAATAAAGTACTGGGATCGTTTGTTACTATCTTCACATTTTCTTCGGATGCTTTACCTATGGGTTAGTCTTTCAACGCCATATAACCTTATAGCATCTCATGATGCTGCATTATTCATGCCTCCACACAGATACACTTATACTCAGTGTTTGGCCTCAGCATTAATGCCTCAGCAATGATGCCTCCGGCGTGTCTGCAGCATTGATGCCTCGCGTGTGCCTCAGCATTGATGCCTCCACTTTGATGCCTCTCAGCATTGATGACTCAACTTTGAAGGTTCATCTTTGATGCCGTCATCTTTAGAGATATATATTGTTGATTCATCTTTGATGAAATCATCTTATTCAAACTCATCTACCTACATGTGAAGGCAGTTGTATAATATGTCTAACCTATATTTATAAGCTGATCACCAGGACGGCATGATCGCGTGGTCCCACAGACCCGCACCCACGGAATTGCGACCCACCGCGTTCCGCCCGACGCGTGCGCCCGCAGAGCGCAATATTTCCGCGTACCCGCCGCCGCGTGCGCGCAGGCACAATATTTCCGCGTACCCGCCCGCCGCGTGCGCCCGCAGGCGCAATATTCCCGCGCCCGAATGAAAATATATATATATATATATATATATATATATATATATATATATATATATATATATATATATATATATATATATATATATATATATATATATATATATATATATATATATATATATATATCAATATATATATAGATTCATTTCATTTTTGTTTCTATCAATGTAAACTATTCAAAAATTTTCTTTTCAAATATACTATGAGTGTTGTTTATTTATACTTCATTTTCTTCATTATTTCATAGACACAAACTATAACTCATACAGACCTATATTATACCATATTTAACTATTCTTTTACTTATCTTTACCTTTAATTTATAGATTTTTAAAATTGGATGTAAGAAGAAAAAAAATTCAGAGTGTCTGATATATAAAACACATTTTATTTTGCTACAATTGTACGAAATTTTATTAAAAACATATATACTTACACACCTTAAAACGGTAAACAGTAAAACCAATGAGGTGTTATTACTACCTAGAAGTTAAATATGCCACTGTTCTACTTTGCAACTCTTTCTATTTACTTTAACTCACTTCTTTCTATATTTAACTTTCTAGCTCTTTAACTCATGTTTCTTCTTTAACTCTCTGCTTTTACTGTTTTAACTCTCTGGTTTACTGGTTTAACTCTCTGCTTTACTGTTTAACTCTCTGCTTTACTGCTTTAACTCATATCATTTATTAACTTTATGTTTTCTTTTATATTTTTATTTTGTTTTAATACTTTTATTTCATCCACCTATTTACAATGTTTATTAGATGTGTATGATTTTCTACAGTAATTCAAAATAAAAATAAGTCTGATATTATAATATTTTATTTTACACTAATTGTGCAGATATTTTATTGAAAACATATAATTTTACACCTTAAAGCAGTAAAAACGGTAAAACAATAGGGTCTTTATTACCTAACACAGGGATTAAGTATCTTACTTTGTTTTATTCTTTCTGTAACCCAACTTCTCTTCTCTCCTTTAACTCATGTTTTACTGCTTTACTTTCTGCTTTACCACTTTAACTCTTGTTTTTCTTTACTTCCTTTGTTTAACTCTCTGCTTTACAACTTTGTCTCTGGCTACTGTTTTAACTCTCTGCTTTACTGCTTTAACATATATTTATTAACATTATGTTTTCTTTTATATTTTTATTTTGTTTTAATACTTTTTATTTATTATTTCTATTTTTATTTTTGTTTTAATGCTTTTTATTTTTATTATCTTATTTTATTTTTATTTTTATACGTGGTGTTATTTACTTCATGCCTATTGTTATTATTATTTCGAACACACACACACACATTCACTGACACCAGCTCACTATGTTTCCTCTGCATTCACTATGTACTTATTCACTCTGTACTTACATAGACACTTACATTTACACTTACACACTCACACAGATTTGCCACACAGTTGCATTTTGCATTTTACTCACACACACACACACAGTTTACTTACACTCACACAGATTCTTACACTCACACCCAGTTTACTTACACTCATAGATTTACTTACCTCACACAGATTTACTTACTCACACACAGATTTACTTACACTCACACAGATTTATTTACACTCAACAGATTTACTCACACAGATTTACTTACTCACACACAGATTTACTCACACACACACTTATACATATAACGTATAATTTATTAAAACATTTTTATGTTTTAATTAAAACACACCTACATTTATATTACTCATTCAAATACAAGCTAAATTGACTAAAGTTTCTTAGCTTCTAACCAATCAGCAACCTCTTTAGGCAAAAGTTATTAATAACATTATTACTTTTTGTTTCTCAATTACTATCTCAGTTCATACTTTTCTAAATTTTATGAAATTTTATTAAAAACATATATTTTACGTACCTTAAAACAATAAATCAGTAAGGTCAGCCCGCCCCCCTCTACACCAAGCTATGCCACGTTTTGTTCTCTTGACTTACTGCTTTACATCATCTTCAACCATGTAATAAGTATAAAAATAACAAAATAAGTTCTTCTCTGCTAACATAACATGTATTTTATTACAATCATTAGTGTTTATTTAAAAATAACAATTATTCACTTACATTTATATTATTCACTCGATGTTAACTAAAAATATTTCAAGGTTTTTTAAATAATTCGGGGTTTCTTTATTATTATTATTATCTATGTACATTGACAATCCATCACGAGAAAAACACAACTACCCACCTCCTTACAGATACAGAAAGCTGACCCTGACCTCTCTCTGGGAGAAATGTGTTGAAATAGCACTTTAGGTCTAAATTTAGGATAATCCTTTTTTGTACCCCGGGGCGATTTGGGCCCTGAATTCCAGGTAAAAATATATTTCAAACTGACCTTTTTCTGTAAAGTGTGGTGCAATAACTACGTTAAGCCTAAATAAATTATAAATTTAGAGGATAAATAACACTGTATCCCAGGCTGATTTAAACCTAAATACCAGGTCAAAGGTAATTCCAGTATAGACAAGAATCAAGAATCAATGTTATTATTATTTATAAATATATTTCCAAACTGAAACATGCTGGAACGGTAAGATCCTTAAGCAGGTAAGAAGGAAATGTTTACCTTTCTTGTGGGTGGACGGAGTAATCCTTATCTCTATATGACCTCGGTATGTGATTGGTCGAGAATTATTTTATCGCTTTTAGGTATGAAAAACATGTTTTTCATATCCTGAACCTGAGGTTTCGTTCATTTAAACTCTTAACATACATGTTAAATATTTATTTAAGAAAGTAAAAATAAGGATAATAAAAACTTTACTATATAATTAGAATTTTAATAATCATTATCTTACAGTAATTTATATATATATATATATATATATATATATATATATATATATATATATATATATATATATATATATATATTATATATATATTTCTTTCTTTTCTATATATATATATATGTAACCTTATACTATACTCATATATATATATATATATATATAAAGCTCATTAAATCTATATACAATGATTTCTCTAAGGTTCACATTAAATATAATACAGGAATATTATTATATATAACACTTTCACATACATTTTACACATAATGTTTATGATTATTTTATATTAAAATTCCTTTAAATCTTTGCAAATATGCTAATCATTTATATCATTATCGATGATATAGTTTCGTGTCTCAGTAATACCTTCAGTTAACACATACGTAAAAAGTTCCCGTTCAGATATCATAGTATATTTACATTCTGGGTCACCTGCATAAATACTTTCTTGCCATTGTTTTCTAAGTAGATAAATGAATTTTTGTACGTCTATAGAACTTAGGAAGCGGTCGATGATAACCGTAGGATCATCGATCAGGGTTTCTTAAATGCGTAGTATTCTTGGTATAACATGTAATGAACTACGTTTACGTAATTAGATAACACATATGTCTTCTTCATCTGCATTAACATGCGCTTACGTACCTCTAACATATATTTCATCTGCGCTATGCCTGAAATGTAGAATCCAAATGATGTAGGTTCAAATACTGATGTTTCATTATTTCTCTCCCATAAGATTATGTTTTGATGTTTATAAAATGATAGAGTAAGTTGCTTATCGCTGTTTTCTTCGCACAGGCTAATAACTGTTTCGGTCCAGTTTAAAGCTGAGCTTGGTTTAAAGTATTCTGTAAACCACTCTTCAGTGTGATTACATACAAAGTAATTCATTTGGCCTCACGAATGCGCGCATAGCGAAGATTAGTTGGGTCTTTGCTGAAAAAATTCAAATCCATGGGCTTTCTTTTTATATAAGATATTACCTATGGGGATCTGATTTCCCATTGGACAATGTCTTTTGTATTAAATTGTACCTATTAAGGTGAATCACCAATCTCTATAGTGCAAAAGCCGAGCATTTTACTATTCAGCCAGAAGGCTGCTTGCTGCTCAAAGCCAGCAGTAGTTTTAAATGGTTTACGGAGTCAAAAAACACATCCTCAATATAGTTTTCAGCCAATCACAGATGCAGGTTCGGGATATGAAAAACATGTTTTTCATACCTAAAAGCGATAAATAATTCTCGACCAATCACATACGAGGTCATATGAGAGATGCGCGCCGCAGATTATACAACTAAATACAAAGAGTGGCATTCTTCTTGCTGCTTGTAGGGATCTTACCGTTCCAGCATAACGGTTTTACGAAATATCTTTGCCAGGCAATATGCTGGCTGATTTCTGGTTCACATCATATGATTACCTTTTGGCCCCGTGAGAAGAGAGAGAAACTGACCCACGTCTTCTGGGATACAAAAGGTTTATATAGCGTTGCTAATTTAGCTCACGTAAGTTATTGCACCACCTTTACAGAGAAAAGTCAATTTGAAAATATATATTTTGACCGGGGAGGAATTAGGCTAAATCGCCCGGGCACGGGATTATGCTACATTGAATCTAAAGTAATTATTCGCTTTGGCTACAGAGAGAGGTGAGATGTTCGTATCTGTAAGAGGTGCGGGTAGTTGTGTTTTCTCGTGATGGATTGTCAATGTACATGGGTAATAATAATAATAATAATGGTAACCCAATTTACAAACTTGCAACAATTTTTTCTTAACATCAGAAATGAATGATATAAATACTAAAATTGAATATGACGTATTGCAAATAAGAACTTAGAAAGATTTTAATAAAATACATGTTATGTTAGCAGAGAAGAACTTATTTTGTTATTTTTATACTTATTACATGGCTAAAGATGATGTAAAGCAGTAAGTCAATAGAACAAAACGTGGCATAGCTTGGTGTAGAGGGGTGCTCCTTGCTGATTTACTGATTTATTGCTTTAAGGTACGTAAAATATATGTTTTTAATAAAATTTCATAAAATTTTAGTAAAAGTTATTTTAAAACTTGATAGTTATAAAATTTATAAACAAAAAGTATTAACAGTTAATAATAAATTCTTTGTTCAAAGATAATCATTGATTTATTATAGAAGTTTTAAGAAACTTTGAAATAATTTTAGTTGTATTTGAATGAGTAATATAAATGTACGTGTTTAATTAAAACATAAAATGTTTTAATAAATTATACGTTATATGTGTAAGTGAGTGTGCGTGTGTGTGGGTGTGTGTGTGTGTGTGTAAGTAAATCTGTGTGAGTGTAAGTAAATCTGTGTGTGAGTGTAAGTAAATCTGTGTGAGTGTAAGTAAATCTGTGTGTGAGTGTAAGTAAATCTGTGTGAGTGTAAGTAAATCTGTGTGTGTGTAAAAATGAGACTCAGTTATGATGCCAAATAAATCTAATGAGTGTAAAGAATCTAATGTGTGTGTGTGTAGATGTAAAGTAAGTCTGGTATAAGCATCTACGTATACTAAAGTAAATCTAATGTGTGATGTAGTGCAATCTGGGCTGTCTGGAAAATGTACGTATGTATTGAATGTGTATAAATTCTTCTTAATTAGAATGTGTGTATAAGTGTCATAGTGAATGTGTGTATAAGTGTCATAGTGTATGTGTGTGTGTGTGTGTGTGTGTGTGTGTGTGTGTGTGTGTGTGTGTGTGTGTGTGTGTGTGTGTGTTCTAAATAATAATAACAATAGGCATGAAGTAAATAACACTAAGTATAATAATAAAAAGAAATAAAAATAAGATAATAAAAATAAAAGAAGTATTAAAACAAAAATAAAAATAAAGTAATAAATAAAAGTATTAAAACAAAATAAAAATATAAAGAAAACATAATGTTAATAAATATATGAGTTAAAGCAGTAAGCAGAAGTTAAGTGGTAAACAGAGTTAAAACAGTAAAACGAGAAGTTAAACAGTAAAGCAATTAAACAGTAAAACATGAGTTAAAGCGGTAAAGCAGAAAGTTAAAACACAGTAAACTGTGAGAGTTAACTAATCATAAACTAACTGATCTTTATTAAAATAAACACTCTATTAAATCCCTAGTTGTAATTAACCTTTCTGTGTTACCAACTTTATACTTTAAAGTTGTTACTTAAAAGTATATGTTTTAATAAATTTAAACATACAGGCTGACCACAGAATGAATATTTATCTCTCTCAGACATACAAATTTTTATTTCTTGCTTTACATTAAAAATAAAAAGTATTAAAACAAAAATAAAAGCAAAATAATAAATAAAAGTATTAAACAAAATAAAAATATATAAAGAAAACAAAAAATTTTAATAAATATATGAGTTAAAGCAGTATAACATATGAGTTAAAGCAGTCAAAGCAGAGGTTAAAACAGTAAAAGCAGAGAGTTAAAACAGTAAAGCAGAGGAGTTAAAGCAGTAAAAACATGAGTTAAAGCAGTAAAGCAGAAAGTTAAAGCAGTAAAACATGAGTTAAAGCATTAAAAGCAGAAAGTTAAGAAACGAGTAAAGCAGTAAAGCAAGGCGCATACTAAGTCCCTAAAGCAGTGTGGGAAGTAATCTTTTACATCTATTTTCTTATACTTAAATGTGTAAGTATATAAACAAGCAGACAACATTAATATTAAATTAATGATAAACTGTTATACAAATTTTTTTCTTCTTATCAAAACAAGACCTCAAATTAAAAGTACTAATCAAAGTATTAAGTAAATAATGTTAATAAATATGTGTTAAATAATAAGATCTGTAATGATTACGGTACAGGTTCGCAATGTTTTTAACTTCAAAATGTTTAAAAAATAAAAATGTGAATGACTCATAGTACATATTTGAAAAGAAGGCTAACAATGTTTAAGTATGAATAAAAATGAAATGACTCATATTATATATATATATATATATATATATATGTATATATATATATATATATGCCTCTACTCTTATATATATATATATATATATGTATATATATTTTTCATTTCAGGCAGAGATGTGCGCCTGCAGGCACACAATAATGGAAGATGTGCGCCTGCGGGCACACACTGACTGGGCGACTCTGCAGGAAGCCTGCAGGCGCTGCGATCAGGCGAGCAGGTTTACTGGGTGGGCTCAAGTAGGACTTCCACATGGAAGATCATGCGTCCTGTTGGATCGATTCATGGGTTAGACATTAATGTGGCTCTGTTGCTTGATGGGAGCCATCAAGATGATTTCATCAAAGATGAATCATCAGCCTCCTGAATGGTCTCCAAAGACCAGGCGGCATCAGATGAACAGCGAAATTGAACGTGCTGAACGTGATCACTGATCGATGGGCGCTGGCTGAAGTACTGAAGGCCTTTGCTACTGAGCAATGTGCGACTTCAAAAAATATCAGTGGTGGTGGTGGCGTGCTGTGTGGTGGGTGTGGTGTGAGTGTGCTGTGATTTGTGCAGTGTATGGAGGGTGTCGCGCACGGCATGGTGTGTGGGTGGTGGGAAAGACTGGCTCAGTGAGGCATCTGCGGTGGCACGCAATCAGCTCTCATACTAGCGACACCTGAGATGGGTTTTTACCATATTGTATTCGAGGCTCGAGGCAGAAAAGGCTTGAAAAAAAGTGACTCCGGTGCGCTATGTGGCGCTCGCGGCTGCGTGACGCTCACTTGGCTGGCGCTCGCGGCGCTCGTGGCGCTTCGCGAAGCTCGCCTGGCTCACCTGGCATAAATCTAGCTGCTCATAGAACGCTAATGGGAGCATCACTGTACTGCGGTGACGAACCATCAAGCCATCAGCGGCGTGGTCAAGTGACCCAGCGGTATATTGAGCTAAATATCATGGTCAAGCTAGATGGGAGACAATCAAGACGACAAGTCCCAAAAGAAGGACAAAAATGCAAATATTATTTTGCCGATCTGACGGAATGAAAATGATCATGATAAATAATTAAAATAATCAAGGCTCTTCACTAAAGAAGGTAAACTAGCGACAAAATGAACCAATAACAAATTTTCACGAAAGTTCTAAAATGAACAAGATGAACACTCTTCAAGGAAACCAAGAAATATAAACAGACCCAAGAATTGACCACGAATGAAAAATACAAATGAATAAAAAACTGACTATGATATGGTGGGGATCAGACGCATGGGTCAAACAGACGAACCTCAAAGAGGCCAGCTAAGATTAAAGTGTAGTACCCTGATCAATTCAGATGATGAAGGCTGCAATCACCTTTGTGAAGGAAGATAACAAGTCGGTTACCAGTCGGAACTAGTCGGGGTTATGGCGTAGTTCTGAACGGTTATATCAGATCTCAGCTCAGTTGGTTTGATCGGGACCTAAATGGTTCAAAGTGGATTCAGCGCCTAAGAGACAAAGGGCAGGCAAATTGGTGACCATGAAAGATCAAGGTGGTCGAAAAAGGTCAGGCTTAAAATAAACATAACGATAAAAAATTCGAGCTCAAAATGGAAAAAAGATCAGGTCGCGATATCCGTTACTCATTACCCGATAAAGCGCACCGGAAGGAGGTCACCCAAGTGTGAAATTCCGTTGGCGAAATGAATGGTGGTCAGCGAAGTGGACGTATCATGCGAACCTGTTAAAAATATACAATAAAAGGGACGAAGAAACGCCGGACGCCTTACACATCGTGTGCGTAGGTGTTGTCGATTTGAAATCGATTTAGAAGAGGACGCGATTATCCTAGGAAGCTGCACGCCTAAGGAAAGCGTCGAAGATATCAAAATAGGGCCAGAGATAGAAGAAGACAAGAGGTCAGAAATAAAAGAGATATTAAACGAATTCGAACAGGTATTTACGGACCTTCCAGGAAAAATGGACATAGTGCAGCATGAAATCAATTTGACGTCCCAAGTCCCTATTAAGAGTAAGCCGTACTCCATACCGTATGCGCTCAGAGAAACACTCAAAAAAGAGGTCAGTGAGATGCTAAAAATGGGAGTGATTAGGGAGTCTGACTCTCCTTATGCATCACCCATAGTGATGGTGAAGAAAAAAGACGGATCCAATCGTGTGTGTGCAGATTATCGGAAGTTAAACCAGGTCACGTTATTCGATCCCGAACCGATGGCCGTGACGGAAGAGATCTTCGCAAAATTTGCAAAAGACAAATACTTCTCAAAGATCGACCTCAGTAAAGGTTATTGGCAGATCCCAGTAAAGAGCGAAGACGTACCTAAAACAGCCTTTGTAACACCAGACGGGCATTATGAATTTCTCAGGATGCCGTTTGGCTTAGTAAACGCAGGTGCAACCCTGGTCAGGGCCGTGAGAAAAATACTCAGGGGTATGAAGAGTTACTTAGACGATATAATCGTTCATACAGAAACCTGGGACGACCACGTAATTGAAATTAGAGAATTGTTGAATAGACTGGCGGACGTTGGTGCAACTCTCAGGCCATCAAAATGCGAGATAGCCGTTAGAGATCTAGAGTTTCTCGGCCATAAGCTGACCGAAGGGGTCGTCGGTCTACACGACGATAATGTAAAAAAAATCAGAGACGCAGAGAGGCCACGCACCAAGAAAGGGGTCAGATCATTCCTGGGACTGACAGGGTTCTACAGGAATTTTATACCCAATTATTCAACGATAGCTGCACCGTTAACTGACCTCACGAAAAATAAGCAACCGAATAAAGTAGTATGGCAAATAGCCCAAGAGAAGGCGTTCGTGGCACTGAAAAATATGTTAGTCTGTAAACCCATACTACGACTTCCCAACCTCACTAAGTCCTTTGTGCTCCAAACAGACGCGAGCGATATGGCTATAGGTGCAGTACTGCTGCAGGAGTTCGAGGACGGACTGTTCCCTATAGCATATGCGAGTAAGAAGCTTTCTACCAGGGAGAAAGCTTATTCTACGTTAGAAAAAGAAGGACTTGGTATAATATTCGGTGTGCGTAAGTTTGATAATTATTTATATGGGAAGGAGTTTGTCCTGCAGACGGACCACCAGCCACTGGTATACGTCAATGCAAAAGTGATGAGGTGGGCATTGTTTCTGCAAAAGTATAAGTTCAGGCTGGAGTCGATTAAAGGAATGAAGAACACCGCCGCGGACTATCTAACGAGGATCGGGGCATGAAAAGATTATTGTTTCAGGTGAAAGAAAAGCCCCTGTTTTCTTTCTTAATGGGGGCGTGTGTTATGCTATTAGGAATATTGGAAATAAGATCATGAGCTTCACACGACAATACGGATAAATTTACTTATTTTATATGAAAAATTGGAAAAAATATATATTTGGAAAAAGTGATAAATTTAAAATATAATTTTTATTTGAATATGATTTAGTCAAGATTTTTATTTTAAAATATTTTTAAGAACAATTTTAATTTAGAAAATAAAATTGTCATATGGGAAAAAAGATTCATAAACTAACTCTACACCCAGCATCCTGGATACGGGGAAAAGTCATAAATGGAAATAAAATAGTTATTACCTGGTTCCATACTTGATTCTATAATTGGTTCTACGTTTGGTTCTGCCATTGGTTCTATCTCGGTATACGATTATTTATAAGAATCTTACCAGTTAATGAATATTACATTATTGAAGACTTTGCTATCATTTTGTGATATATATTATTGAAGAGGTCCTGATTCCATAAGCTCTATTATGATAGCGTGAAGAAATCTGGTTGGACAATTATCAATTGGATTAGAGGATAATTGAAGATTATAATACTCTGGACGTGGAATAGAAAGTCTTGTAATCATTCAGAAGGAATTTGAGAGAATTTAGATAGTAACCAGGGAGAAACCTATTAGAACAATTTGAGGAGAGGTTATACAACCTTGTGAAACACTTTGGAATTATATAGATGAAAGTTATACAACTTTGAGGAACTTGTTGGAACTATTTGAAGGAAAGTTTGGTTACATTTAGAACGACTTTCATCTGGATTAAGAACTCATTGCTTAGGAAGAGACTGCTTCATTAAAGATCAATTGAATCTTTAAATTGTTGCCGCTCTCTTCTCTTTTAGATCACAAAACTTCATTAGGACATACATCTGGAGGGTTGAACTCTTGAATCATACCTAGACATTTTTACAACTTGCTATTCTATTTTGTGTTGTTTAATAAACGAATTCCGGGAATTGTCACGATGTTATTAATAGGATTCCCATCTTGTGACAATAAATTTCAGTAAGTAAACTTCTACCAATAAAAATAGTTCTTTAATACAGGAAGTCGTTCTAATACTACTAAACTTTCTGTCGTTCAACAGTTCCTCCAGTACCATGACATTCATTTCTGTATTCCCAATATTTCAAGGTTGAAAGCTTCTCTTCAAATTGTTCACAATAGGTTTCTCTGGTTACTATCTAAACTCTCTCAAATTCCTTCTGAATGATTACAAGGGCTTTCCATTCAACACAATCAAGTTCTCATCTTAAATATATATATATATATATATATATATATATATATATATATATATATACTATCTATATATATATGTAATAATATATATGTAATTGGTGATTATTGTTGAAGTTGTGCTGGAAGCCTGAAGATTCGTTCGAGTCTAAAGAATGAATTTAGGTAGAAATACAGGTTACATGAAACGAGAAGAAAGGTCGCTGTGGAGTGAATGCGTGGTTGCGAAGGGGCATGGTTCATTGGGCCATATGGTTGAGCCATGACAAATTCATTAGAGGTTCCTTCGCAATCACGTGAAGCTCTGGGTGGATTTTCTGACGACGAGTTCTCACTAAAAGGTATAAGGGTGTAGTAAGGATGGGCTTTCTTTCGACTTGTGTCATATTATTCCTACTACTTTTCTGTTTCCGGTACCTTCTCACTCACCTTACCCACTAGTCTGAGAGAAAGATTACGATTTGAGATAGTATTAGTGATGATGAATATATATATATATATATATATATATATATATATATATATATATATATATATATATATATATATATATATATATATATATATATATATAT
>JABUQX010056547.1:25000-38205 GCA_015478945.1 Trachelipus rathkii
GAATCTGTTAAGGAAAATTGATCCATGGAAAGATATATTTTGAAAGAGTAAATAGCATTTGCCATCCATATTGAAAAGATTAACTGAAAAAAATATTACCACTTTGGTGGAGAGCATCCTTAAGAAACAAAGTTCCACTCTTATTAGATATATTGATCTAATTGATTTCATTTAAATTGTTCGAATAAGATTAAGCTTGAAATTTGGGTCCGAAAATTACGTATTTAGTATTCTATACATCAATAAATACATTTATTTTGTCTTGTATAGCTTACACCATCCAGTCTGAAAATTTAAATGGCTGAGGGCCTGTGATTGTGTCTATTTTAACAATAAACATAAAAATAATTCTAAAATATGGGTATGTGACTATGCTATGATACAAAAGATTTTTTCATATAATTGGTTCTAAGCAAACGCAGAAATCTCCCCCTAAAGAGAAAAAAAACCAATACTTAAAACTGCAGTACTTTCAGAAGGCACAGTATGCCCTGATTTGGATTCTTCCAAACTGTCACGCCACTGAACGCGGGGAAGAATCTAACTGATTTGCTAAAGGCGTCAAATTTCAGCCATCATATTTTCAGCCAGTGAGGGAACTCCTAAAAAGACAAGTTTCTTTCATAGACATAATCAAAACACTATTGCAAAACTGACAGGACTACCTACATATGAGATTTTTATAAGGATACATTCCTTCCAGGTACAAAAGCTCCCTCAAAATCGGTAAAATAACTAATACTGTATTTGAGATTTTTGTTTATCAAAGATAAGGCCATATTCCTTCCTGTTTTTCAGAGAATTAGCTGTTGCCAGGAAGTATGTTAATTATTATCAACCTATCTACTTCTACAATTAAAACTTCAGCATAGGTAAACAAATAGACTACCGTCTGCAGCAACTCGACATATCTATTCGAGACTTCGTCTCTATGAGCAAATATCTACAGCCTAACTAGCAACTTGAAATGTTCCACCAGTTATAAATCTCTTCACTTATCCTCGATGAGTCTTACCGAGCTCTTATGATATATGGTCCTAACATCTTTCTGCTGTCATGGAAAATATCCCCTCTCATTTCCAAGTTATACACATAATATTATCCGTCTTGCCTAGAAGTGCTGCTAAGTGAAGATCCAAGTTCACATCATTCTAATAAATAAAAGGAAAAAAAATAATAAATAAACCATATACGAGCAAACAGATAATGACATCAAGTCAACTAATCTGAACAGGAAAAAATAATAAATAATTAATGAGTAAATTGTAACAACAAAGAGTTATTAATGTCAATGTGTATGCAAGCATGGAACATCGATGCATTTGAAACTCAAAACTACATTTTCTCTGATTTTGCCAGTTCTTATGACAAGCTGCTCGTCTCTTTTTTCTTCGATTGTTGCGCTGTAACAATTTCATTCAAATCCTCCAAATCAATGCAGCACAACGTCAACTTTTTTTTTCCCTGAGGAACAAAAACTGTGGTGTAAATTCTTCAGGTAGTTGTTTTTCGGTCATTTCTGATGAGCAATAGATCAAATAGGTTCTATTAGACCACAGACATAACTTACATGAGAAACTTTTTTTGATTTATGGAGGCTGCGACATGCAGATCTGGATAGCCGTTTTTCACTATGCACTTTATCTGACAATAAATGAAGATATATTACAACACAATATAATTATATACTTACTAACTACTCAACATATTAAAACCTTGCATGCTTCTTCTGGTATAAAAAGGCGCATTATATGAAACTGCTTAAAAACTGAAAAGCTATAATACATCACATATACTACGCCATGATTTGCTGCAGAGACATATGGCCAACAAAAAATAATCGTCCGTAGAGACTCATGTTTGTGTATAATACATGGTGAGCTAAAACTCACATAGATCCTAAATATTATTCTTCTTTTTATTACATCCTGGTCACATTATTATCTCTCACTGTTTCAAAATTATTTGTTCAGCTATTTATGTTAAAAATTTCCAATTTTCAAACACACAATTACGTTATTTCAATATAAATAGGGATGTCCCAAACGTTTCCATGCGCACCGGATAAATATCAAAGAAAGAACAAAAATTTCTACGCTATCCTCACACCACATTCCTTCATTCCTCAATCATAACAACCATAAATAATAAATATATATATATATATATATATATATTATATATATATTATATACACTTATAAGAACATTTATAATATTTATATATAAAACCATAAATGATAATTATAAATATATAGAATAATAAATTATAATAATAATAAGAATGATATTATTATTATAATACTACTACAGTATATATATATATATTATATAAATATTATATATTATAATATATATATTATACTTAGTAGTAATCATATATATTCATATACGTACCTATACATATATATACTTGTTATATATTATATATATATATATATCTATTAGGGCAATGTTTAGCACCAGATCTCCGCTCATCGCCTCCGCCTCCGGGCTCCGGCTTCCGGCTTTTACTCCGGAGTTTCCGGGATCCTTTTAGATCTACTCGGCTTTCCGGAAGGAGATCAACTAGTTTCCGCTTTCTCACAGGCCGGAGACTTAACTATGTTTAAAAGATCGTGTTTTAAAATAAAAAATTATGTATAATTCATTCTGAAAGTAATAATGAGACATTTTAATGAAATAAAATTATTTAGAAGAAAATTAATTCAGAAAAAGTGTAAATGAAATTATTTTATATAGTTTTTGTTGAAGGATCTATTAAAACAGATGTTCAACTAATTACATATAATCATATAACTATAATAATATTGTAATAATATGATTAAGCATGATATAAACCGCATTTACTAAATTGTATCTAATTAGTTTTGATAAATTCGATACTTTAAAATTAGGGTTATAAATACGCCCAAAATGAGTCTATACTACGCCTAGACAAAAAATACAGCTGATATAGTTATAGGATTTAAAAATGCAATACTAAAGAAATAGGTAAAATTGAAAATTGGTAAAAGAACTTCTTAAACTACATGCCATAGCAGCCCAAAAGACTAAAAAATTAATACATATTTTTTTTAAGATTACTTTAAATTAATTAAAATGATATATTTAATTTTTAACAAACTAACATTTGGAACTATCAATAAGTTTTATTATATATAGATATAATATATGTATATAAGTATATATATATAGGATATATATATATATATTTATATACATATATATATATATATTAATATATATAAATATATATATATATATAATTATAAAATATTATATGATCCTCTCCAAACTTTCTCAAGCATCAACCTGCGTTCTGAAGGCGTATGCACCTCGTCAGCTGTCTTGACAACGAATGCCTCAAAAGGGAGTTCGCGGCAGAGACATGAGTTTCTTGAGCAATTTGATAACCGGTTGGGTGGCTTTGCTGAAATCATACGTAATATAGTATGAAATGGCAAGAGAGGGGACTGCATCCTCGAGAGCCATGCGAAGATAGTCTTTCATATTGACAAAACTGCATCGGAAACACTTCACACTCTTGAGGCCAGAAAATCATCTATATCAGGCAAGCTTCTTTATTTTTTAAAAATCCCATAAATTGGTATTTAATTCTTTTCAATTGATTGAAGATGAGTTGTGCCATTCCAACACCCAAATAGTCCGCATCACCTGCTCTTATTTTGTATATTTTAAATTAATAATTTTGAAAAAAACTCGGATTAAAAATCTTTTCGTTCGCTCCTCTTTTTAAACTTCGTAACTATCAATTTAAACTGTTTAATAATCTATTTTATGTTATAAGTTTGACCCAGCTAAAAATGCAAAAATTTACTATTTATAGTTTCATAACTCTTTGCCAGGTGCTTGCTATACAAACTACCCTTTAGACAATGGCGTTTCAGACTTCACTTGAGGGTAAAAAAAAAATTGAAGACTTTAAATTTTATTAAAGTGGCCTTAACAATGCATATTCATCCTTCATCTTAGTCTTTACTCTATCTATCTTCTCCTTTCCTTTTTTTTTCTTCTCCTCAGCTGGCTGTATTTAGATTACTAGTTGAAGCCTTGTAGTTCCCAATATTAAATATATTATATATACAGTAATTATAATGTATAATGTATAGTATATATATATATATAATATATAGTATATTATAGTATATATAGTATATAATATTATAATAATATAATATATATACTATAATATATATATATATATATATATAGTAGTTATATATACTATATATATATATATATAGTCAATTTATAATATATATATAAATTATATATATAACTATATGTACATAGTATAGTATAAACTGTTAACCTAACTTATTCTCGATACTGGTAATAGGCTATCACAATCGATTTGGTTTTGTGAAAATTAAATTATATTGTTGAACACAAAGTCAGTGAAAGTCACATGTTCGCAATTATAATGGCTTAAATTAGTAACATTCTCTACATACTTAAGAATCAAATGCCTTAAAATTTTGAGAAGAAACAGAACTGATCACTGAGTGTTGAGAAAGGCGATTTCTTTTATTTGTAATAAGACCAATGAAGCTGGCTAAACATTCTCTCGCTAAATATACTTGAAGGTGGAGTAGAGAGATATTTCCTAGCCTAATTCAGGTAAGATGCAATCAGGATGAAGAGCTTTTCTTTCTTTCCACCATAACAGTGGATCAGCATCCAATCTTTGTTCCATAAGTGGTGCTGCAAAATATTCATCCACGGTAGTTTGAATAGTATTTTCTAATTAATGTTGTTTTCTCTATCACTGCTGCTTCTCCGTTTCGCATTATTAAAACTTTTTTCCTAATTTGAATCAGTTCCACTTTGTTTTGATTGTATCCGAATATTTTTCATTTTTCTTCTGACGACTTTTCTTGTAGCATGTCATCTCAAAAGCAAGCTACCCTCATTGAGGAATGTTTCATTCTTCATAAGAAAAAAGTGATGTGTATCCAATGCCTTCCTATGGGCCCTTTGCTTGGGTCCCCCCGCTTCACCCTCATCGCTTCAGCCCAACCATTAAACGTAATATACCTTTCCATTTTAAAATGCCTTTTACTTTTAGCAAGTAAATCAATAATATAAGTACACTTTTTTATTATTGAGCCACTTGTCACTATGTTTACCCGGGTTTAGCCCCTCCTTAAGAGTGTACTTCTCTAGGTAGTTACTATTTATACGATCCGGACTAGGAAGGTGCATGATAATTGCATGTTTTAGAGTCAATCCTTATATCATATATATATATTATATATATATAATATATATATTATATTATAACTATATAAAAGGAAGATCTAGTATTACAGTATATATATATATATATCAGGTATATTTTTTCTATAGAATATTTATGAGTTTATATTATAATCACTTAATATATATATAATATTTATATGATATATTATATTATACTATATATATAATATATATCTATATATATATATATATATATATACATATATATATATATAATATATATATTATATTATATATGTATATATATATATATATAAATATACTATATAATATATATTATATATAGTATATATATATCCAAAATTTTAAAATTTTCCATTCTTCCCCACTTTATGAGAATCCTTCATGCCAAAAAATTACTCATCCGGTCATATATAATCATATATATATACTATTATATTATATATATACATATATATATATATATATATTATATATATAAGTATATATGAATTATATAATTATAATATAGTATAATGATATATTATATTAATATATATATATAATATTATAATAGTTAATTGCAGCTAAATTCCAAAAATATCATATATATATATAGTATAGTATATTATATATTTATTATAATTATATTATATATATATATAGTATCATAGTTTATATATATATATATTTAAGTTATATATATATAAATTAGTAATATATAATATCATATATAAATAGATTATAATCATATATATATATTATATATGCTATATATATATATATATATTATATATAAATATATATATAATATATATATATAATAATATATATAATATATATTATATAATATATATATATATAATATAAATGTATCGAGGTCTATACTATTAATTCTATATCGAGTATAATCTATATATATATAATATATAATATATATATATATATTATTATATATATATAATATAATATATTATATATATATATAATAATAATTAATATGTGTTGTGTGTTGTGTGTGGGGTAAATGTGATGTGTGTGTGTGTCTATCTAAGAAATATTACCAGTAATAAATTAAACAATTTATTCACTTTTTTTCGAAAATTCTTCCAAATATCAATAAACCATGATCTTTGATATTAAGAAGTTTGTTCCTCTCTCCTTACCCTATCTTTCGCACTCATCTAAACTCTAAAGAAAAACAGCTCGTTCCCTAGTGTTAACATGAAGAGCGAACAAGGAAAGTTGTCCCTTAATAATAAAAAACACGTTTTTTTTACTACGTATTTTAAAAGGCATGATAAGCCGAGTGTTTTTTTGCCAACGTTCTATCTCTGTGACGCCATGAAGACAAAGATTACGTCTCTCAGAGTTAAAATGTACATCTTTGTTGAGATTTCTACCCCGGAAACTGCTTCTTGTTTTATCAGACGGAAAAATGAGGCACTTGTTATTAGAGTTGTAATAGAATAAACAGGTCTTTAAAATTTTCTTTGTTTTTTTGCCCATTCTCGGCGTTTTTTTTTTATGGAACCATGTAGAAAGAAAACATTCAATGGTTATAAACGGTTTTTGTAAAAAAGATTTGTAAAGTATTTTAATTTTAGTTAAGCTTCTTTTGATATTGTGGTCTACTGGCCGTGGAATCTTGCTTTCAGACATAGAAATTACAATACATAGTAAGCTATATACTATTATATATATAATAATATAATATTATACTTATAAATAATATAATGATATATATATAATATTAATGATAGAAAAGATTTATAATAAAATAATGAGAAGGGTATATTATATTATCCCTATTCATTATTATTCTAAACATGTATGTATATATATTAGATATATAGTTATATAGTTATAGTAATAATATAAGAATATAATATTTAATAATATATATATATAAAAATTTAAGTATTATAAGTATAGATATTTAAATATAATTAGAAAAAATAGCTATTATTTATATAATATATATATATAAGTATTATACACACAATATTTAAAAATATTTATATGATAGTATTATATATATATATTGTAATGACTATATAGAGTACTGTGAGAAAGGGGTAAAATATAGAATGATTTAATAATTTTGAAAGTATATTATGATATATATAATATATATGTATATATAACCTAATATATATATATATAATATTATATTATATACTATATATCAATATATATATATAATAATATATTATAAGAATATATATATATGGCTTTATATAGGTCTTCTATTATATATCATAAGTAATATATATATATATTTATTATAAGAAAATGATATTTAAAATAGTATATATATAGTATATATATATTATATAGAATGTGATATATAATATATAAATATATAATATATAATAGATATGATAGAAATGATCGTGGTAATACTGAAACAATGCTCGTATGTAATTATTTAATTAAATGATGGTATAAAGGGTCCCTTATAAATAATATATAGTCATAATATATTATCATATTATCTTATAGTAAGTATATATATATATTAATATATATATAATAGATATCTATATTTATATATATATATATATATAATATATATATCTGTATATATATCTGTAGGTTATTGATATAGTTATATATATATAAAATATATGATGTTATATATATATAGAGTTAATATTATATAATGTATATTATTAATATATATATATATATATATATTAATAATATATAAGTATTAGAGTAGTATATATAATATATTATATATATATATGAATAAATGATAATCTTATATATATATAGTATTAGATTATATTTGATATAAAAATATATAGTATATAATTATATATATATATAATATAATATTTGGATTTATTATATAATATATATATATGATATATATATATAAAATATATATAATATAATATTATATATATATATATATATATATATATAAAATATATCTATAAATATAGGAAAGCTTCTCTGTTAGTAAAATATATCAAGGATGCCCCGAAATTTTAATATCTGAGGGAATGTGGAAATGTTAATATGATAGAGTATATATGATAGAGTATATATGATAGAGTATATATGATAGAGTATATATGATAGAGTATATATGATAGAGTATATATATATAGTATATAATATATATATAGTATATAATATATATATATATATACTATATTATCTATATATATATAGACTATACTTATATAAATATTTAATATAAAACGATATATATTATAGATATACCATTATATTAGATTTAATAAATCGTATTTATATATATTATATAATATAGTATATATAAATATATAGTATATATTTACTTGAGTAAATTGTCAAGACTTATATTTAGAATTTCAGTCATTCGTATAAGTATATATATATTATTATATATATATGATATATATTATAGATTAATATATTATATAAATATAATACTAATATCTGGACATTGCGGTAAGATTATCTTCTTCTCCTGTAGAATTATTTTGCGGGGGGGGGGGAAATAGATAAAAATTTGGATTGTGTTATACATTATTGCAAAGCTATATATATAGAGAGCAAAATGCTGGATGATGAACACTCACCCTTAGCAATATGCATGTTCTTCTTGATTTTAAACAATGCAGGAACAGCAAATTATAGAATAAAGAATAAAATACATTAGTAGTGTTATATGATACGTGCAAGTAGGTTATGGTTGAGTTAGCGTTAGTTACATAGATTAAACTTTAATATTTCTTCTATGTAGATTTCTTCGCTTTACAACCGTTTGAAGCGTCTGACAACTCTAAACCTATGCTTATTGTTAAAAGAGAAAATACCTTCTAGAGTGAGATTTTTTTTTTTTAATAAAATTGACCATTTCGGTGAAGATCCTACTGAATAGCCATTTCAATATTACTAGAGGTATATATATATATATATTATATATATATGATATATATATATGCGAAATATAGATAATATATATAATATATAATAATAATAGTAGTATATTATATAGTATACTTATATTATGTATAGATCGTGTGTATTTTTATTTGTAAACGTGCATATCTGACGAAAGATGAATGAGAGAAGAGTATAGAAAAGAAGATAGATAGAAGAAGAAAGAAGACGAAGGAAGAGAGAGAGAAGAGAAGAGAAGAGAAGAGAAGAGAAGAGAAGAGAAAGAGATAGAGCAGAGATAAGAGAATAGAAGCAAGAAGAGTGGAAAGAGAAGAGAATGTAGTAAGTAGAAGAGATAGAAAGGAAAGGTAAAGGATAAGGAAAGGAAAGGCATAGGAAAGGAATGGAAGGGAAAGGAAAGGAAAGATCACCATGTTAAGCATAGAAATGGAGGATTAGTAAGGGAGACCAGGAATAGGAAAGGAAAGGAAAGGAACACGGAAAGGGAAGGGAAGGGAAAGGGAAGGACGGGAAAGAAGGGAAAGGGTAAGGAAGGGTAAGCGGAAGCGGTAAGGGGAGATCAAGCGGGGAGGGGGAAGGGCTGTGAACAAAGGGAAGGTGAACCGGGAAACGGTGTAAACAGTGTGAGACAAGAACTGTACATAAAGGGATAAGTGGGGAAGAACGGGGAAATTGGTTTCCTTGTTTCGCTGGTTAGAGAAGTTTGGAAATCCATTTCGTGTGGGTGTGGCTCAGGTCATTGAATGCTCAACTGTGTGTGATGCCAGGGTAGGGATAAGGACATTTACCAAGTCCAGATGAGTGACGCTGTGGTCCACCAGAAGCTACTGGTGGATTTGTTTATGTGAGTACTAGAATTGAAAATGAAGATGAAGATTAAATTGAGAAGGTAAGTATATGTGGTTTTAACTCGCATTATGGTGCCGCATCCCCTGAGGGTGTTATTAGAGGTAGTGTGAACGTTTCTCGGATATCATTTTAATGATGTTTTGAGTGATGAGTAAGTAGATGCCTGACCGGCGACGTTAAGCGTTCGTGTGGTAGTGTTATCCGAAATAAGGGATGGAGTATACTAATGCGCTCCATAGAGAAGATGAGAATGATAGGTATAGCTTCGATTGAATTTCCTGTTGATAGTAGAGGTATTGTTTGTAGTAATACCATTCTTGCGGGCAACCGAGTCATTCCTGATATTCGAGTGGCTTAGGTGGCTAGTGGCAGAACACTATGAAAGAATTTTTTTGGTATGTTTAATTTTCTAATGTGAAGAGTAATAAAGTGCAGTGGTATTAGGGATAGTAATCTAGTAGAACGAGGTTTAGGTAGTATTGGAAATATTTAGAATTAACTATGAGTTTGTGTAAGATTTGTTATGAAGGTATAAGCGAAGGGAAAGAGATATAGGAAGTAGCACAAGTGGGAAGAAATTAATGAGTGAAATAGTTAAGTGAACAAAGGTTATAATGAGGAACAATGGTCGAGGGGGGGCGTGAGAGCCCACTTGGCAAATAAATCAGTGAAATGTGAGCAAGGATAAAACTAAACAAATTAAGGAAGCCCTTTGTTAATGAGTGTAGAGAAATAATGTGGATGTGTGTAAAGTAGATGTAAGTAAGGAACGTCAACAGTGAATGGGAAATGGAAGAGGTGATTGCAGAACAGTCAAAAATTAAATACAGGTAGTGCGTGGTTGAATGTGCAAAGGTCAATGATGGAGATTCTCAAAAAAAAGGTGTTAGGAGGAAATTATGGGCAACAGGATGAAACAAAATGAGGAACAGAAGAGTTCGCATACGTAGGAGGAAAAAGCAAGTAAATGCATGGCACTTTATGAACGGCAGGATTATATAGGTAACTTCAAGGGGAATACTTGGAAGATTTTCTTGAAGAAAGTCGGAAAATTTTACAAAAAGAGAATTAAGGGGAATCTTGATGACACATATGGTACAGAATATGGGTAGTGTACTTTTAGTTAGAGCTGATGAAATGTTTTTAGTGGGAATAGTGTGGATTTGGAACACCTTTGAGAAATATGCATTCATCATTGCAGTAAATGTGTGTGGTGACTTGTTTTTATTTTTTTGGATAATTTTTTTAAGAAGAAAATTTTTGTTTTTTTATTTGGGGATGAATAATTAATAGTGGGACGTTATAGTAGAAGAGAAAGTTGATGAACTGGTAATATCCTGCAGATTAGTATGGAATTCCAGCTTACAATGTTAAGAATATTGAGGCGAGATTGTGCATTGACTGGATGTGAAAGTTGTGTGCAAGATTTATTAAGGGTCATAAGTTCTATAAGATTTTAGCAAGAGCAGTTAATCGCCTTAAAATAAGGTAAGGAAGATAAGGGGAACTGCAGGAACTCTAGAGGAAATAGTTCATTGAGTGTCTTAGTGATGGAATTTTTGTTCAATTTTTTGTTTTGTCAATAAGAGTGTTTTTAGTAAGCTGACGGACTTGATTTTTCAAGAAGCTAGTGGCATTTAGAAGTCCTTGTAGTGTTCGGTGGTAGATTCAAATCTTTACATTGTAGCGGAAATAAAAGAAGTGAAGATGAAGACGAGAAGTGATGACAGCAATTTGAATTGTATTCTAGCTTATATCGGACTCGTGCATGCAGCGTAGACTAGTATTGATAGGACAGGAGCCTCCTTCTGGCAGGTGTTATGAATATTGGTGTGATAAGTATAAGGCCCTTTTAATGGAACATCAAAAATAAGGTATGAGTATGCCCGACCGGATAATGGAAGGTATGTAGAATAAGTTTAGTTAAAGGAATAGGGTTTAATTTAATATGAGGCATGGGATGGTGTTATGTTCATTGGGTATGTCTTAATTTGCTATATTGTAATGGTATGATGAATAGATTTAGAGGCTAGGGGTTGAGGAGGAAGGTATTAGAACTGGTTATATTAGAATACGAAGAGAGAATATATACATATATAATAATATATATATATATATATATATATTTATATATATATATGTATATATATTATATATTATATAGTATATATATATATATATATATATATATAATTATTATAATATATATATATATATGTATATACTATATATATAAATATATATACTGATAGTATCACTATATATATATATATATTATATAATAATTATAGTATATACTATATAAATTATAGTATAGCAGTTATATATACTATATACGATATATTTATTTTATATAATTATATATAAGTATATATTATATATATATATGAGTGTTATATACCTATTATGATATATATATATAATACAAAAAATAAGCATAGTATATAGCAACTACTAACATCTTAGAAACTTGGGTGAAAGAAATAATATGAATAAAGTAAATATTATTATAATAATAACTACATATATAAACATATATATATTATATTGATAATAATAATAATATATATATGATATAAATAATAATAGTATAATTATTTTATAATAGTATATATATATAGATAAGTATATATAGTAAGTATATAGATATAATATATATATAAATATATAATATTAAATATAAATATAATATATATATACATATTATATATACTAATATATAATAGTATATATATTATATTATTATAATATATAATATATAAATATATATTTAAATATAATAATATATAAACCCCTCACTATATTAATATATATATATATATATGATATATATTAATATAATATACCTATATATTATTTTAATATATATATTATATATATATATACTATAATATAATATATTACATAAATATATATATAATGATATATAATATATATATAACTATTATATATTAATATTATATATAGTAACAGTAAAATCATATAATATATCATATATAATATTATTAATATATATTATATATATATAATATATATAATATTAATAGTATTATAAATAATATATATATATAAGTATATATATATATATATATAATAACTCAGGTAGCGCGGGGCTTACGAAGGAAGCAGCAGGTAAGAGCGGCCTCACCTCTAAAAAAAAAATAATAAAAGCATAAAAATGTAAATTATAATTTCATTACTATTTATACTATTCAAATATGTATATAT
>JABUQX010056548.1:0-20000 GCA_015478945.1 Trachelipus rathkii
TATATATATATATATATAATTTATATATTAAATATAATATAATTAATTAATATTATGTTATATATAAATAATATATATAGTAATTTAATATATATAATTATTATATTATTATATATCATAAGATATAGATAATATATATAATATATATATATATAATATATATATATATATATATTATATATATAAAATAATAATATAGTATATATATAATATATTATATATTATATATTATATAGTTTTTTCACTTAAATAATTTGAATTCTAAATCATAATAAAGAAAAAAACAATTATTATACATCCTTGTACCAAGTATTTCGAAGACGCTTAATTAACTTAACGTACTCCGTTACATTATTATCCGAAATACCTTTTATGGTAACGCCGTTAATTTTTGTTTACGGTAAGGATTAGACGTCGTTAACTTCCATTAACGACTCGACCACCTTGTCTACAGATAAAATTAGTAGCATGCATAGACAGCAAACTAAATATACGCAAATTTCTTTCATACGAACCCTTTTCATAAAAAAACTAATAAAAAGTTATTGGTTATCGCTTTTAATTAAAAGCCATCGATGGAGCAAATTTAGGATACATCTAAGTATAAAAAAACTCACGGAAAAAAAAAATATTAATAGACATACATTAAATATTCACTAAGCCATCGGTGTCTAACAGAACTCCTTAGTTAGAACCTGTAACAAAGCATGCATGTAGCTGTACTAGGAAACATAAATCTAAGCACATGTAAAAATCATTAAAAGTAGTAAAGTGCCTTTTATAATAATGACATAATGTTTCTACAAACGAATTCATACATTTTTTTCTCAAGAACTCCAATGCAAAACATTCTCTGTTGATATTTCTAGTTTCTGCATTATTGATAATAAAGGACTAATTATTTTTCTTCCCAAATTGTCCTTTAAAGAAGTTCATAAGTTTACAGACCAATTTCTATTTATCGTAATGTTTTATCCATTCTTTTCTATGATGTAACGAATAGTCATCTAATAAAACCATAAACTATTTCAATCTAGTTTAATCTGTTAGCGGGGTTCTCCTCGCGACATACATTTTGCGTTCCTCGCAATGTACTGCGCTTTCGGGTGGTGCGAGGGATTCGTTGTCCCTGTTCTCATGTGGTAATTCCGCTCCTCGTGGGCAGTGTGCTGCGGTGCTGGGTTTGCCCTGGGGGTTTCGGGTTGGACGGTTGGTGCCCGTTGTCGCTGTTTTGTGGCATATCTTTTGTATTCACCCCATTATTCTCATGTTTTTTCTCCTCACGATTCATTATACTGCCGGTTTTGAGAGATGTTCGATGTTTGCATATAGTATAGTAGGATACCAGTGTTCGACTCTTAAGTTAGAAACTTTGGAATAAATTTGTTTATATACACGAATTGATTCACCGTCAGATTCCCCAGTAATACCTACAAAGATTTCCATATTGAAATATCATTCCCTTTAAAGCCATAAAATTTCCACCTAAATTATTCTTCAATTTACAGCTTTTTGTATATATCAATAGTTAGAGGAGCAAGAATTATTTTTTATATAACTATCATATTACTAAAATGAGACTGCTTTATTTTAAAAGCACGAATGGAAATTACAGGAATGCATTTAACTAAAAGAGTGGACCAAAAACCTAATGAGTCAATATTTTCATCATCCGAGGTTTCAAAGACGAAAAATTACGTGGTCTACTCGTTCTATCAGCGATAGCTGATAAGGACACAGGCATGTTTTTTGAGCATAAGGTAATTGAAATGATCTATGTTATCTTCAAATATTTGATTACGCAGCGCGCAATGCGCATACACACATATACATATTATGTAATTAGTATTAAGTTGAATTCTGTTCGACCAAAATTTCCACGAATGATCAACAACTCGGATGTGTTGTGGCTCTCGACTCCGACTGGCCGCCCATCTCCGGCCGCGCCGACTTGCCGACTTGTCCGACTCCGGCTCCGACTGCGCTTCTCCGGCTTCCGCGCGGAGCGTGTTCGGTTGTGCAAGATATCCGGTTTAGTGTTGGAATCTTCTGTATTATTATTATTATATATTATTATATTACTATAATAATATTATTCATATTTATTATTATATGCATTATTCATTAAATATTTATTTTTTTGTTATACTTTTTCCCACGCGTTCTTCGCTTCACGCCATCCAGTTCTCGAATTCGAATATACCACATGGTTTACGGATATACTACGTATGGTGTTAAAAATTGAAGGGTGATTAGATGTGACATATGCCTTGTTGTAATAACGAGGGTACTCCCCCTGGTCACCCGGAAGACCCCACCCCCACTTAAAAATCGAAGTGCCGTAAGTGGAGTGTGAATTGCTGATTTAGAGGGAATTCAACTAGTTTCTAGAAAATAGTTGCTATGTGAATCATCGAGTTGCCCGGCACCGTGCTGGACGCCACGCGGTGCCAGAGTTAATAAACCTTCGTATAACAACAATGTTGTGTCTATATTGTTATCGAGTCGAGAGTTCGAATATGATGTATAAAACAGCATAGGGTGTCAGGACCCCCCAGAAGGATCCCACCAAACATAAATAGATTAGAAAAGCTAAACTTGATATACAACCTTTTAAGATTGTAAATCTTAGGTTATACCTGGTAAAATGACCGGATTACCACCAAATCGGACCGCCCCCCCAATCTGAAATATGACCAGGAACATGAAACTCCCACAGTTCATATATACACGAGTTCTTAGCGCCATGTATCAGTAATGACCCCCGCTAAAAGACTGTTGGGTGCCCCAGACGGGGTACTCACCGCAAAATCCATAAAGAGTGACATAGAGAGAGACAAACTAGAAATTAACTAAGCCTTTAGTGTATCTTATGTATGATTGATTGGTAGTAAGTACGAGCTCGAGTACCTTATCGAATTCGGACCAGCCCCCAAAATCTGAAATAATTGAACCAGGGCCTAGGAATCGATGAAACTCGTATATTAACCTTCTCATAAGAGCCGCCCATATCGTATATGGTAAATAGCGTACTATCCTCCCAAATGGGGCCACAATTCCTCACAAAACTGAAATATTGAAGTAGGACAACGAAACTTGGTATAGCATGCTTCTTATGATGTATCTTCGATACAGAAAAGCAAAAAAGAAAAATTAAATAAATAATAAATAAAATTTCTTACCATTCTTTGTCGTTAATAACTTTACAATTAACGTTTTTAACATCACCCTAAAGCAGTGAATCATAAAATTTCAAACCACCATCAAACACCCTCCGACCATTTATGTGATCATTGAATCTATGATCTATTGACTAATGATCACTATGAGTAAAGGCGTGCGATTTGTGTGTTGTATCGTAGATGGCTATATTTACTATAGTCCCGCCCGAGCCTAGAGATATCTGAAGAGTTCTAGGAGAGAGTCGACGCACATCCACCCACCCTCGTACCCAGTTGATCTATGAGTGGCGACCGTGACTAGTTTTCGAGCTTGTGCTACTTCGGCACTATCGTTTATAGTGAGTTGTAGCACTGTGAGTATTTTAAAATTTTCCATTGCGTTTTACCTACCCGTAATCAGTAGAATCTATAAAATCAAACCAACCATCCATACCACCATCGTCAGCCCATCTCCTCCGTCCAATCTGTGATCTTATGATCTTTGGATCTATCTTGATTAGTCATATTTTACTAAAATGTACACGTTTACATACCCTAAAGCAGCTAAATGCACCTTAAATAAACACTCATTCCGCCAGCGCATTCCAACCTCCCCCGACCAATGGCTGCTCTATGATTCTATGACTACTGATTTTCAAGTCCACATTGTCGATATCATTTTTGAATAAACATAATCATAGGAAATCAAGTTCCTTAATTACAAAATCAGACAAAACGCTGACTAACAAGTTTCAAACAGAATAAGCTACTAGCAACATCCCCGAACAAGAATATAATCCCACAACGAAAACTTAGCCCATCTTAAGAGACAGAAAAAATGAATGGTAAAGCGTTAACAAAGTTTGCAACACTTAAACATACATAAAGTAACTAAATAACATCCAAAAACTAACTCTACACACTTGTCAAGCGATGCGTCTCCTACATAACAATGTTCAATTACATTAACATGGGGGGATATTTAAAAACATAACCATAACCACGTGTATTATCAATACAGACCAATGATAACTCTAACTAACAGTTTTCACATTAATAAAGTAACATAGCATAAAAATGAAACTAAAATAAAAAGAAAAGTAAAACCAGACAACATCTTAAGAACACCTGAATAAACGCTAACCTTAACAAAATCCACACTAACACGCCTGTAACAGTGAACTAACATTTTAGCGAGTGCAAATACTAGAGCGCTTACGTGTTCCCTTACTTTATCAACCATGTCCTCCATCTAAACGATTTTAATATACACTAACATTGGTAAATTAAACTAAAATTCTTATCACAACAATGGTCTAATTATCATACCTGATCAACAAATTTACTCTAACATAAAAAGTTCCCACCTCAATAAAACTGTACATTCCTCACTTAAACACCATAAATAATTACCTACAGTTCACGAGTCAAACGACGAAATAAAGTAACTTTTAGGTCTTATCCTTATAGACTCCGACCTTCCAGAAATACAACTCTAAACAGAAAAGATATCTTTAACCACTGCATAAAGTGATGCAATACTATATTATCATTTGACCCTCATGTCAAAACACAGCAATGTACAGTCGCCATTGGTTTACGATTAATATAAATATATGTGAAATCGATATTTACTTTGGCGATGATCATCACCTACTCGAAATACTATTAAAAGGTCCTTGTAAAGAGACCATTCCACGTTAGGACAGAAGAAGACATCATCATACCCAACAAAACAGCTAAAATGTCTACGACGAATATTCGGAATGTGTAGGAACACTCTAAAAGGTGAACGAGATTCCTTTGATCTTTCAGACCAATCAGAAGAAAGTAAACAATAAGAATACAACGAGGTCACAAACGAACCATTAACAGTTCAAAAGGTAATATATCTCCGTAACGACATACTGACAACAACAACAAAACAATGCTATTCAAACATTAACGATAGACAAGAGATTGAAAACAGATATAAATTTGATAAACAACTATTGATTTCGATTCTACTAATAAAAGGAACAAACCATTACCAAGAGCTCATAAGGAAGAATAGATGTACACGAACAATCTAACACAACTTGAGCAAGTAATAAACTTTAACATAACAAAGTTCCAAACACATAACACCTTAATGAGTAAATCTGACATTTGCATACCGTAAAAACTAACTACTATTCATACTTTTTACCCAACTATCTCTAACACTACGTTAATTTAACATTGACACATCGTGCAATTTTAGCAAGAATTTATCAATACTGTTATTATCATTCAGACATGAAGTACTATCGTAACACAAGTTTCCAACATAATTGAAAGTAAACATAACAACAATAGACCTGAAACTAAGAATCATAATTACATACTGACAAAGCCCGAAGTCTACAGCCAACGCACCGAAATAAACCAACTAACAATAACAAACTTTCGCACCTTAACAACAGTAAAAGTAACAAACAATTCATACAAAAACGTAACTTATTCACAACTTTGTCAAGCATATCTCTGACATATCAAAGCTAATTTACATAGACGAATATTAACAAAAAGTTTAGCACTAACCTTCTAATCATCAAATCGACAAAGAATAAAGCCTACTAACAAATGTTTACATAAGTCGTAGCATTTAACAAAAAATTCATCATAACCATCGCTCAAATACAAATCCCAGCTGAATAATCGCAAACAAACAAAATTTAAACCAAACAAACAAATAATAAAACCAACATTTTATCCTAACAAAAAATAAGTTCTTTGAGTAAAATAACACAGTAAAACGTAATAATTACTGATTTAGCAGTAAATCAGCTAATCAGTAAATCAAACCCCATGCCCTGCAGTCCCCTACCCGGCCCACCCGCCTGTGATCTATTGAGCTATTGATCAAGTCATATTTAGAAAATTTTGACAAAACATAACATAAAAACATGTCTTTTATACTAAACCACCATTAAAGTTGAGCCAACAAAGTTTAGGCATCAAAAAGCTAACAAATCAAACCGCAATTAGGAATATAATGTACAAAACAAAACCTAACATACCTAGCGTATAATAATCAGCTAACATCCTGAAAAAATCCCTACTGATCAATGGACTAGCTAACAGATCTACAAGACTCGATATGTTCTCTGACTTTTCGACATGATTAACAACAGTAAAGGCCGTATTATCTAAACAAATCCTTAACAATGACGCAAAATCTATCAAATCATGCCACTCATATTGAACAGACTTGACACCTTCATCAAGTGTCACTCGTTGAGTAACACATTTACCTGTGAATAATACGCTAGACATAGCAAAAGTCCAAGCGCAAACCTAACATATCAAACAAAAAACTTCAACCTAGTTCAACGTCCTAAACACACATCGCAGTTAACCACAGTCATACTAACAAAAACTCATCATTTCAAAAAACATGGTAAGTTCCCCACATCGTCATAGAATAATTACACAAAACGGTACTTAACTTGACGAATAAAACAGTTTCATTAAACAAGAGTATCTAAAGCAACACATCTACCCTCCGAGAGAAAACCCAGAGGATGCGCCCCTTGAAAGTGTGAATCCTGCCAGGGTAATCACCTCGAAGGGTGTAGCGCCCATTAACCCCCTGCCGAAGGACCTTTACAAGTATTTCCGCAGTCAGTGACTGACATCGCCAAAAGGAAATTGGGGATCAATAATATGTGTGATATTAAGTAAACCAAATGGCGACGCTACATTGCTTGTATTCCTGAAAGAGCGTCATAATAAAATAATATGGCATCACTTTATGCAAGATGGGTTAAACATAACAATCATCGTTTTTCATTTAGAGTGAATTGTTCTGAAAGGTGACCTACGGATCTAATAAGAATAAGGCCTAAAAACTTTACGTATATCGTGCTTTGATCGTAGTGTATTATGGAGTGGCTTAGATATGGTTACTTGGGTACAGTTTATTGATATTATTGGGGAAACTTATTGTATGTTAAGCGTATGAGATTTGTGAATCAGTAATGATAATTACCCCATGTTGTGATAAATTTGTTAAATATTACCATGTAGTGTAAATTAACAATACCGTATGATTGGAAGACGTGGTTGCATTAAAAGAGGTAGAATAGTTCTATTTGCATGCAGTTATTACTTTACTAGCGTAATGTGGATCTTTGTTAAGGTTAGCAGTTTATTCTTGCTTAAGAAATTGTCTGGTTTAACCTTGTAACCATTAAACTTCTAGTCAGTTGACTGCGTTACTTTATTGTGAAAACTTTGTGTTACGTTAGAGGTATACTCATTGTCCTGTAATGAAATAGCGAGCATGTAGTAATTTTGTACATATCACCATTAATAGTAAAATAACATGTTATGTGAGACGACATCTGACAAAGTGAATAAGCTTACGTTTTGGATGTTATGTTTTAGTTACTTTTACTGGTTTAAGTTGAAACCTTGTTAACGTTACACATTTATTCCTGTCTAGTGAGAATGGGCTAATTCCTCGTGTGCGGTTAATTTCATAGTTGTCTATGATGATCGCTATAGTAGAGCGTTTCTATACTGTAAACACTCTGTTACGTCGTTCAGCGGTATAAGGTTTTTGATCTTTGTAATAAAGAACGTTTTTGATTTTAATGTTATGTTATTCAAAATGATACTCAACCTTTAATCGCTTAATCAATATATCATAGATCAAATAATCACAGATCGGTCAGGAGGGAGTTGATCTGGCTGGATGTGGCTTGATTTAGGTGTACTGCTTGGGTATGTTAAAACGTTTACAATTTTGTGAAAAAAATACTGCCTAATCAATAGTATTCAACTAAGATCAATAAGATTCACAAATGACAGAGTACTGACTGGGAAATGTGGTAAGGTTGATTCTGATTATTGATTAGGAGTAGTAAAACATGAAAATTTAGTAAAAATTTGAGCCTTAATCAATTAGACCCCATAGATCAATAGACACTAGATCACAACACTGGTTCAGGTAGGGTGGGGAATGGGTGGTTGAACTTATGATTACTGATTAGGGTATCAAAATCATAGAACAATTTAGTAAAAAATTGACCTAACAATAGATCAATAGATCAATACGATCAACAGATCACAACTAGTCACAAGTGTGGGTGTTTTGATTACTGATTTACTAGGGCTTAGGTATATTAGTATGACATTACTATAAACAAAAAAATATTACGAATTATTTATTTTATTTATTTAATTTTTTCTTTTTCCTTTCTGTACGAGGCATACATCAACTGAATAAAGCATTATATCCAAGTATCGTGTTCAGACGCAATATTTTCAGTTTTGTGGGTTGGTGACTCCCCCTTGTGATGTGTACGCATTAACCATACAATCGGCTTAATAATAAAGGTATATACGATTCGAGTTCAATCGTTCTAGGTCAATATTTCAGATTGGGGGCGGTCCCGAATTTGGTAAAATCGGCATTATTACCCCTGTAGCAATCTAACGATAACAACCTTAATAAAGGCTGTATATCAACGTTTCGTTGTTCTACCTGTCAATATTTCAGATTTGGGGTGCAGTACCGCCGTCGCACCCACGATCATTTACACCTGGCGGTCATCTTACCGATACATCCTAAAAGGTGTATCCGAGTTCATCGGTTCTCGTCATATTATTTCAGATCTGGGGCCGGTCCCAGAAATTTGGTAAAATCGGTCATTTTAACGCTCCATAACACCTAATATTACAGATCAAAAGGCTGTATTATCAATTTCAGCTTTCTACATCATAATTTAATGTTTGAGTGGATCGCCTCTGTGAGCTGTGAGAGCAACCCTCTATCAGTGCGCTATACTCATCATATTCGAACTCGATGCACGCCCTCGAGTAGACGCCTAATATCAGGACACCAATAATCTTCGTGTGAGGACTACCGGAGCCCTGCACGTGTGGGGCGTCCCCGTTTGTGCGATGGGCTCCTCTATGCTATCCGTGCCTTTGCCGAGCCAGGCTCTATATGCGTAGTTGTATTTCTTCATAAGTCATGAGGAAAGCTGTATCTTCTGTAAAAGCTCTTATCGTTATATCCGTTTGCGAAGATGTTGTCGAGACCAGTATTACAGCACTTCTTTCCGGAGTTGAATGTTGGGTGGGGTCTCTCATGTTGTCGGCTGGGACCCCAGCCAGGACGTAACTCGGTTATACCGGGATCGATGTTGTAAATCACACTAACACTCCTGCCTTCCAAATTGAACACCTATCGATAACCCTAACCCATGTGAAGCTAGTATATCGAACTCAGAAAACTGGATGCGAAGAAGAAACAGCGGTGGAAAAAATAACAAAAAATAATAATAATTAATAATCAATAATAATAAATAATAATACATATATATAATAATAATAATAATAATAAATAATATAATAAAATAATAATATATAATGACATTATAATACAGACACGACAACCATAACCGATGTCTGAACACAAACCGTAATCGCCGCCGCGGGCCGAGCCGGAGCCTCAAGCGAGCCCGGAGTCGGAGTCGAAGTCGGAGCGGAGCTGGAGACGGAGTCCAGATCGGTAGCACACACACAACAGAATTGTTATTAGAACTCAATATTTCGCTTTCGAAAGTAATAATAATAATAATATATGTATAGGGTTGATTGTGTTATGCGCATGCGCCAACGCCTAATCAAAATAATTAATGAATAACAATGACAATTTCAATACCGTTATCTCAAAAAACAGTGTCTTATCAGCTCGCGATAAGAATACGGAGCCTACGACACCAGTAACATTTGTCGTCCGCTTTGAACCATCCGACTTACTACTGGTATCTAAGGGAATACGTTAATCTTAGCCACAAATATTTCGAAAAACCAATTTGATATGCGTTGTTATTTGTTTTTTCAACAGTGATTAAGTAAGTAAGTAAAAAATAATTATAATATCAAGTAAATTACAGGGCGAATATTTCTATCCCAAAAAAGCGAAAAATGTCACAACATTATCGCAACAAGCGATATGTTAAAATTTTAAGAAATGTTTTAAATATTTATCTTCGAACAGTTCCATGAAAATATTGCTAAATACAGGGGAAACTGCCATTCTTAAGCCACTGGTTTGCTTAAAATATCTTCCATAAACACAAAAATTTTATGAAATAATACAATTTATTAAGTTTTTATATATATAAGTTGACTGATAAAATTTCTAATTCCATTACGACATATCTCTCTATATGATTATAGAACGTTGATTGACGATTATCGTGTGAGATCAGGATATACCATCAATGTGATTGAGGAATGAGAGCTTCGGAGCTAACGCATTCTCCTCTCTGAGAGATAGCGATGTTCTCAGACTAGAGTGTTGACATGAGAACTAGGTAGATTAAGGGCGGTTGAGTAGACTCTCTGGCGGAAATTGATTAGATTTGTCTGATAATCTCCACGTCCTAGCTGCCCACGATTGGGTTATTTGACTTACGCCCTTGAATGATTTAGTTACCGAGTGCTTGAAAAGGCCCATCGTGTGCGAGTTGAACCGCTGTGCCGATTTCGAAGTCGGTCGGCGTCTTTGTAGAGAGTTGATATATTATTCGTATGAAGGCGAGTTATCATTATATTGAAATGCCTTGATCATGGGCTGTGTCCGACATGAAGCATGCGGTCTGTTTGCCACAGTCGTGAGAGGTATGCGAGTTTCTCTGTGGCGAGCGAGAGAAATGATTGTGTTTGGCTTTAGTGATCTTCATTTGGTATAGTAGCCTATTGGAATGTTTTATTGTAGTTGAAAATAGCCTGACATTTCCTATAGCTTTTATTCCGCCGCGGTACGGGAGCGAGCGAGTGTACGCAAGTACCTCACACCGAGGATAGGAGTGGATCCTTTTTGGGATTCTTGACAATAGAGAGACCGTCCTTTCGATGAAGGGAGGAATATGGCTATGCTACCTTTCTCTACAGAGCGTCTTCCTATCGTGTATTCGTTGAGCAGATAGAGAAGAAAATTAATTAAATTCGATTCTTATCCGTGAGGAATCAATCCGACTGTTGTTTCGTGCGCGTGGTTTTGAGTTTTATTCCAGTGTAAGGAGTGGTTAATAGGAAGCACAGAGGTCAGTTAGTTTTAGTTGTTAGTTTGCCGGCTTCTCACAGTGCGCCGCTTCTGGATTGTTCAGCAAGCACCATTGCACTGTTGTATAGTCCGGGAAGCAGCATAGTTACTAACGAGTAAATTCGTAAACTTGCGTTTGTGTGTGTTTGTCAGACCGTAGATGGAGCGCGTCATGCAGGTTGTCTGCCATCTATTTGGATACTATTTTTCCAGCTTTGTCGGTGGACAGCTAACCGTTATTGTGACTTTTGGTATGACATTTACAGCTTCTTTTTGTAAATAATTATACTTCTTGTTGTGCTCGGATCTATTTGCAAATGTGCGACGTGTGTTTGTGTTCTATGAAGCATGAGCGGTTAGGAACAAGTAGACATAGATGCCTGATTATCGCTCCTATGACGGTTGTGTCCTTAGGTTGGTGCAATTTGGCGGAGTATTTACCCGTGCCAGTGGCGCGGACAAGATTTTTGCAAGATGCTGTATCCGCTCGCTTTACATGGAGATATGGTCTACCTGCATTGTACACCCTCCCTGAATCTCGTGTGAGCGCCTTTCCATGGCTTTGGCAGCACCCTACTCATACAGATGTTGATATATGGTGAACCCTTCAATGTGGGGCAGTACTTTATTGCTCTTCTAGAGGAATGTTGAGCGTTGGGTCTTTTGCACTGCCGTGCGATTTTCCTATTAGACTATGGGGCGGTGGTGTTGACCACTGCGTCGGCGTTAGTACCTTCAATAAAGAACTCTAATTTTTTGGTCGTTTGCTGGTTGTGCTGGCTATGTATCTGCTTGCAGTATGATAAGTCCAAAAGAGCACTTTAAAGGAGGGGAGGCACTAGAAAGGAAATTTGAGATGTGCTGTAATGAGGCTGTGTCTGGCCGAGTTGAGTGAACTATTTTCATATGAAAATTTGTTGGTTCCGGGTAATCTCTGAAAGGTATAATTAAAACAAAATTATTTCAAAAAATGAATTCTAGTAAAACCTTTTCTTATACCTTGAAAAAAATTCTGAAGCCGTTTTGGGGGGAATATGATAAGATGACTATCTTTTAAGCAGGTTGAACGGTAGCAAAATATATGTAAATATTTAAGACTTAAATAGAACAAAATATCAGCATTCTTATAGTTTTAAAAATAGATACTATAACTAGTTCTCGACAAATCGTAGAAAATGAAAGAAGTCCATCCATATAAATGACTTTTTTCTCTATTACTTCCATTAAAGAAACTGCAAAAAAAAAAAAAAATTAAATTAATAGTCATTATTTATCAATAATACCGAAAACATGAATAGTAACAAGGGAACGTTTTGTTTAGATTCTTTGACAAAAAATAAATGTAAGAAAAGATATTATTATTTTAAAAAGACAACTTTAACTACTTTTAATTGAATTTTCGACCTGCGCTAGATTAAGCTCCATCTCTTTCATGTTTCCCTTATCTTAGACCTCCTGTTGCCATATTTTCAAGTTCTCCACGCTTAAGGGTAAAACAATAATAGTAATATGTGACCCACCCAAGCCACATGCGGGATGTTGCCTGAATCCCTAAAACGTGTGCATACAATAAGAGAGTCTGTAGGAGTAAACTAGTAATTTTTTCTAGAGAGAGAGAAGAGAGAGAGAGAAGAGAGAGAGAGAGAGAGAGAGAGAGAGAGAGAGAGAGAGAGAGGATAGAAGAAGAGAGAGAGAGAGAGAGAGAGAAGAGAGAGGAGAGAGAGACTTTCGAAGATCTTCCTTAAAAAAGTACTATCTGACTACAAATGAATAATAAGCAATGAATATCAAAATAATGTTAGAAAAGTCTAGAATTTTATAGAATAAACCATTTAATTAACATTTCCATTTCCATGGAAGAAAATTGTAGTTAAATAAATATAAATTATTTACTGGGTGGTGGAACCTCCAGTGTTTTAAAAAATTGCAAACACCAAGCATCGATTCCAATGTCAAGGGCTATTTTTGGAAACCTCCCATACACAAATAATATAATATTATATATATATATAATATATATATATTATAATATATATAATATATATATATATATATAATAATATAAAATATATATATATCAATAATTATATAATATAATATATATATATATACTATATATATAAATATATATATTAGGGCCGGTAAAAGCTATAAGTAAAAAAAAAAAATTGACTTTCACATGCCATCGGCCAAAAGTGTGCACATTATAAAAAAAATGAATCCTTAAAATTCGCTCGATCGAGGTGGTTAACACCGTCCCGCATTTGCCTAAAGTTTGTAGCAAATTGCATTTTTTTTCACCAAAATTCTACATTTGAGCGGTTGCTGGACAAAAACGTAAAGGCTGTTATGCTGACAAGTGTCTTTTAATTTAGCTTTAAAACTTAAGTGAGCACACCTACTTTTGCTGCTAAGGTATAATAGTTCAGCAAGATATTCCTGAGAATGTTAGGTCTATTTCAAGGTCAAGCCAGCTAAATAATTCATCTGTTTTTGTTGTTTTTTCTTTTTTATATTCTATATATATTTATCTTATATTGTAATAATAATTTGCATTGCTATTTCAAAGCGACCCAGTTTACTAATTTCCAACAGATTTTAATTATTTTATGAATATTTATTTAATATTTATTTTTATAGGTTGCGTCCCGTCCAATTCAAACCGTGTTCGTGTATCGTTCGTGACCAAATCCACAATATATTTATTGATATCCTCCTCATCAAATAACAGAAACAGCAAACCCCTCAAATGGCCAGGTTTGAAGTAATATTCAATATCGTTAAGTGGTTTGCAACTTCACAAGAGAACTGCGACACCAACCTAAAGAGAGTCACATATTCTGACGAAAGATAAAACTATACCACTCACTCGCTACCATGCCCATCAATAAAGTGAAACAATTGTATAAAAGAATGGTCAAATAATACAAAAGAGCCTCATGGGAAAAAATCCAAAATCAAGAAGAACCGTGAACTTGCATTCAAAATCTAAGCTAAAATCATTTGACATTGCGATGCAAGATGGTGTATCACAAATGACTTAAAACAGAGGATATCAAATTCTCGAATACAACGACAGAAAAGACTCCACTCACATGCAGTTGATTTAAAGTGGCAAGGCTTTAAGAAAAGGAAAGCTACAGAGAAAGCCAGATTGGAGAAGCTAAGAAAAAAGACAATCTACACAAAACCCAGAAACCGTAATTATTTTTTTAACTTTTAAATATTTCAGTATTTTATTTTTAATGAATCAATATTTTCTGTGACGAAGTTCAACTCCCTTTCACAGAATGAACGAAAAATGATTATCTCATTTAATACTAAAGCTCTTAATTGGTGACAGTTTTGAAGAAACAAATAGAGCTTATCGAGCTCTGATTCAAACACAAAGAACCGAGACAATTATACTCTCAATTTTGGGCATGAAGACTTCCGAATCAAAACCAGCGCATGTAGGCATTCCTTCCTGTCCAAAAACAAAGACAAAGCAGTGGAACTCAAGTTGTCACTGAAAACATCCATGTTAACTGGACAGAAACATAATTTCTTTTTACATAATATTACAGTGTTTTAATATATTTTTAGGTTGTTATTAAAATTAAATATGTCACGGAGAGAACTGTTTCTCATCGGTTCAATGAAAAATCAAATAGCCGAGAGTAAACTCCCCTCTCGATGCGATGCGACAGGATATTTAGCAGCATTTTAAACGGTATAAAAATGCACACTTTGCAAAATAACGTCTGTAATGGAAATAAAAATAATAAAAATATCATAACATACAAAAATTTACTTTATTAGGCTTTTTAGTAGCCTGTAGGTACTTTTTCCTTCGCTCACTAACAATCTGCAGACTATATTCCTTTTCTTCTTTATTTTTTAGAATGTTATGACACTCTTGAAATACCCTCACTCCTCTTTCAGCAACGTCGTTAACTACTACAATGCTATTTAATATTTCCAAACCTTGTTAGAGGTTGACATTATCTTTCCAAGTAGATGGGCAGTATTTTTGGAAAAGTGTTTACTGAAAATCTTGAAAGGCAATTCTCGATCTATTGGAAATAAAATTATAAAACTTTTTTCTTTTAATCGGTTGTGGTCTTCAAACTCTTCGCTACTAACAATATATCATTTTATTTGATTTTCCTCATCTATATCGTCTGTAGTTATCCTCATAGTCATTTTTTGCTTGTTTTCTATAGGAACTTCGTTATCAAAGAACATGAATGCCTCATTTTCTAATGAGAGATACCATAAATTATTTGCACTACTAGTTTTGGGATTCACTTGTTTATTTTCAATTAATCTTAGTAAAAAATTGTAACTAAGATTTGGGCCTTTCACAGCAGCGGTGCTAGGAACTACGCCCGTAAATAGAGTCTGATAAGAAACTGTATATTCATGTGATTTAATTTTTCTCTATTTAGGTCAGTTTAAATTGGTCTTGGAATAAATATGTTTCAAAAGCATGAATTGGTTCACAGCTCCAGGAATGCAAAATGAGAATCCTTTTTGGGGACTACCATCGAGAAATTTTACAGCAAATTCTAATAATTTGCGGTAATTAACTCTATGCTATTACTTATTTAACTGTTCTTGTAGGAATTCCAGCATACTGAGACGGTCATCTTCGCTAACATTTTCTATTCAACTACTGTACTTTGCCTTATCTATGGTAGGCCAGGTTTTCCTAAATCTTTTAGTTAAACAAATTTACATCGATTTCAGAAGTTACACTCATTACTACATCAAAGCAAACCCTCAAAACTAATTCGAAGATAAGATGACAACAAGGAAGGAAGAGTACTTCACTATCAAACAATTTTTTTCAAGATTTCTATCAGCACCATTTATTCGACTCGTTTTGCTTGAAGTTGTATTTAAACAGGGATTCTGTATTTGACTTTCTATCCCCTACTTTCTACCTCCTCATAAACTGCAACATTCTAATCTTGTCCTATAGACGTTTTAAAATTTCAGGTACACCTAATAATTGTTCTTTACATTGAAAAGTAACAATTATGGCTAATCTATCAACTTTTTCACGCCAGAAAAAACTGGCAATAGCTTTATATTACTTGTAACACCAAAACGTTACACTCTGGTAGATTAAAGTTTCATTTAATTTATGTCCATCTGCTACCTGAATTGTTTCATTCGACTTTGCAAAGAATTACGATTAATAATTAATGTTTCAGTGTTCAATTCGAAAGCTTGTGCTGCAGCCATTAGAATATAAATCGCATTTCAGTCGAATATTTTGCATCAGTCTAGTGCTTCAGACAAGCGTAGAGTTAAAATATCTAGTCTACCTCTCATACCAAAAGTACATCGTTCGCTCACTATCACAGTATAACTTGTTGTGTATCTTGAGCAGGATAATTAAAATGCTGGCCGTCTTCTTTATCATCACTATCACTGATTGACAACGATGGTGAAGGTAGCAGAACCATGACATTTTCTTCTATTTCCTCATAAGTTCTCTTTTTTCTATTATTCTCCCTTTATATGCGTTCTTTTTTTTTTCTTCAATGGTTTGAAGTTAGTGATCAATGCCATTCATGTAACTTGATCTTCTTTTCTTGCGTTGCAATTTTAAAAACTGCTTATTCTCTTCGTTCTTAATGATATTAAACGCATTATCATAAGCAAGATCAAATAAATCATCTAGCATATTCATGATTTTCGTTCGCTATCACTCCTACATCTGAATCTCTACCCAATCTTTCTTGTACGTTTTGCCATTTTTTATATAGCGACACAACTTTTCAACGCAATGATCCGCTTTATTTGTATGGATTCGACCCTTTTCCCCCAAAATAAGAGAGAATTTACCTCACAACTAAGACTTTTCTTTCATTGACTGATAGTCATAATTTAACAACATAAGTTGAAGGTAGTTTTAATCCTACAATTTGTTTTTTTTATGACTCGGATGAGACTAATTCCGTAATCCTTCCGTAAGCAGAGCGATTATATTGAAGCTGACTGCGACGATGTTGATGCCATTATACTGTACCACAAATAAAAAACTATAAAAAGCACAAACTCGCAAAATTCTTAAAGAATAGAACTGTAACTTGAAACTCTGTGTCCGAACGAATAAATGTTCGTACCCACTCAAACACTTGAAACAAACTGACTGAGAGTTGAGTGATCCATCAATAAGAGCGTAAACGCCATCTATATAGAGAACTTTTGAAATGGTCCTAGAACTTTCTAGAAGGTTCTGTGGTTTTGCAATGTTCTATAACCTTTCAGAGGAATATTTTATGACACACTCAATTTTTTTTAATCATATTATATAACTCGTTCGTTTTTTTAAAAAAAAAACGTTACAAATAAGATGTTTGACTATAATATAAAATATATGCATTTTGTTACAGTGGGAAAGTTTAGACCCTTTGGAGTGAGACTTTAATTTTATCTGATTGGCATGAAATTTTACAGGAATTGTTTTACACGGATTAGAACAATTTTGTAGGTTGGGAGATGAAAAATATCTCAGTTCAGAAAATCCCAAACAAATAAAGGCCAGTCCAATATGTGTGTGCATATATATATATATATATATATATATATATATATATATATATATATATATATATATATATATATATATATATATATGCTGTGTAACATATATGCAGCTGTAACAACATGCCCATGCCATACCATGTATATGTAACAGCCATGTAATATGTGTATGTATATATATACCAACAATAGCAATAACAATAATAATATATAACAATATGTAAAAAAATAGGAGAACAACAATATAACAATAACAAAAATAATAATACCAATGAAAATATAAATAACAACAACAATATATACATAATAATAATACATGCTATAATAATATATAACAATAACAATAACAATATAGCTAATAATAATATATATATATATATATATAATATAATAATAATATATATATATATATAACAACTCAATCAGAATTTTATGTATATGGGCGTTAATATATATATATGCTAACATAATAATATGAAATATGTATGTAATATAATAAATATAATCATAACCAAACATATGAATTTATATGTAACTATAAATATGTAAAAATATTTCTATCTTTATCTATGTGCCGAATATAATTGTTTTAATATATATAATAATATATATATATATATATATATATATATAATATTTGTAACTTATAATATGATATATATATATATATTAAAATCGTTAAAGAAGTTCAAAGATAATTTTGAACTTCAATCGGCAGTTGATTTAGTATGAATTAAGTATAAATAAATGGGTAAATGAATGAATAAGTTAAAAAATACATAATATAAATAAATGAGTAAATAAATAAATAAATAAATAAATAAATAAATAAATAAATAAATAAATAAATAAGATTTATATAAACAACATTTCGTTGCAATAAATTCCCCTTTTACCAAAATTCCCTTTAATTTATTTTTGCTTCCATAAATTCTTTAATATTTGTTATGTAAAATTTTTATTAATATTTTTTTTAATGTGTACACGTAATTTATTTCAAATTAATTATTATATAATTTACAGTTCATAATTTATGACCTTTTCTTATTCTTCTATTAAAGAAACTCAAAATATTTTGAAAATTCTTTCTTTTTTTCTGTTTATATTTTAATTTGAATATTTTTTATTTTTTCCTATTTATACTTTTTTTTATTTTTATTTTTATTTTTATTTTTATTTTTATTTTTATCTTTATTTTTATTTTTATTTTATTCAAATGAAACAATTTTTAACGTTTACTTATTTTTTTAGGGGTAAAAAGAATTTTTTTTTTCGTTTCTTGAACACATGTCATAACAGATGTTTTGCTCTTCTTCAGTCTTACATACTTTGAAATATGCAAAATGAGCTCTTTTTACAAAATCAACAATAGATTTTCCTTGTTCAATGAACATACACTTTCCACAAATATGAAGCCATCTCAACATCTATAACTGGAAAGAATGCACGTACATGTATATTATACATGTAATATAGCAATATCAGCAAAACATCGGCAATTTCATAGCTACATTTTAATTACGCAGATACCTTTAGAAATAGAAGAAAATCCAAATACATTTCCAAATGGGTATTAAAGTAGGAAATGATAAAAATATTGCAAAAACTAGAGTCCCTAAATTTAAAAAAAGGATGGCACTTTCTAAATGAATGGCAGGAAAATTCGTTCTAAAATCCTAGGCATCATGAAATTTATTTTTGTTCTCCAGTTTTCTATTATTATTATTATTATTATTATTATTATCTTTGTATGTATATAATAATAATATATAATAATAATAACTTCAAGACGCTATAACAATATTTATATATCTATATATAGCCTTATAATCATCGTATGATGCATTCAAGCGCAAACCTAGGCGTTGCGGAGGTCGTTTAATATTAACGAGAGGTTACAAAGACCTTTAAACTTTCTCGCACGATATATATATATATATATATATATATATATATATATATATATATATATATATATATATATCTTTGTAACCAATAGCCTTAATAGCAACAGCAACATGCTATATATAACTGTAACAATAACATAGTAACAGCCAGCAATAGCCAACAACAACAACCAACAATAGCAGCCACAACTGCTGCTGCCTGCTATATACAGCTCTTAATAAGCAGTTGCTGCCAGCAAAAATAATCTTCACGGCTGTATATATAACAACAACAGCAACAGCCAGGACAACGAAACAATGCCAACA
>JABUQX010056549.1:0-5000 GCA_015478945.1 Trachelipus rathkii
AATAATAATGATATAGTAATAATAATAATAAATCGAATAAAATAATAAATAATAATAATAATAATACTATAATAATATAATAATAATAATATATAAATATAAAATAATAATACTAATAATAATAGTAACAGTGATAATAACAGTGTCGGTAAATGGATAGTGATGGTATACTATAATATATATATATATGCTTATCATATTTATATTTCATATTTATATTTTATTGATGTATGTGTCGTATATTTAATATGTTATTAGTTTTTTCTTGTGTTGTAGTTTATTCTTTATATGTTTATATTGTAGTTATTTCATACTATTATACTATATTATCTATATATTATATATATATATAGTTCTTATATATAATATATTTATAGTTGTTTAATGTATATATATATGTATACGTATGATATTATATATATTGTATAGGGCTTATGTAATATGTGTGTATGTGTGTTATGTTAATGATGTGTATGTGATGTATTCAATATGTGTATAATATGTATGTATGTATGTATGTATGTGTAGTGTATATATGTGTATGTATGTATGTATATATGTGTATGTGTGTATATATGTATGTATATGTATATATTATATATGTATATATGTATGTTATATGTATATATATGTATGTATGTATATATATAATGTATAGTGTGTATATGTATATATGTTTTATATTTATATATGTATATTGTGTATATATGTTTATTTTTGATTTTTATTAAATAATAAAATAATTTATTTATATAAAAGCGCCCGATAGGTCAGTGTTAGAGTATTCATCTAACAAAGCGAGGGTCCCAGGTTCGCAATGGTCGGGTGGGAGAATGTGAGCTGTTCTCCCCTTGGGCTTAGCTCCGTCCTGCTCGGACGTTAAATGAGTACACCTCCTCCTTGATTAGGGCTCTGCCCGTGAGTGACGGTGTTTATCTCTGTAAAAAAAAAAAAAAAAAAAAAAAAAATATATATATATATATATATATTATATATATATATTGCTATTATATATATTATATATATATATATATATATATATATATATATATATATATATATATTATATATATACTATATATATATATATATATATATATATATATATATATATATATATATATTTGGTTCCGGCCGGAAGTTCCGGCCGGAACCGGAACTTTTCGACTTCCGCTACACTTTACATATTCTACTTAAAACTTGTCTGATTAACAAGTGGAGTCTCTCTAGAAGTAATCTGGCATCCTGACATTATCCATACTGTGAGCCTCTTAGTTTTCTGTAAGCAAAATTTGATATACGTGATCAAATAAATTTATTAAGTTAAATAGGAATATACTATATAAAATTCTCTACGGGTCTTCAAAGTTTAGAAAGCGCTTTTTTTTTCAGAAAAGCATTTTTTTAAAAAGCTTTTTTTCAGGAAGCGGGTAAGGTGTTTGAGGATAAGATATCACGTTTAACTCCACAACATGGGGAGCAACTTATTTTCCTACACACAACATTTCAATATTCAAATAAATTCATTTTTAAATAAGATAATTATGGAATCATTTGTTTTAAATTTTTTTTTAAATTTTTTGCTTAAACAGTTTAGTTAATATTTTGTTTTGTAGTAGTTTTTACTTTAAAGTTAATTCCTTTTAATAATAATAATAATAATAATAATAATAATAATAATAATAATAATAATAATAATATAATAATAATAATAATAATAATAATAATAAATAATTAACATGCGTAACATGAAATTTTTTTGGCACTGGTTTCGCAATGATTATGATATATTTGAGTGCTGATTCCAAAAATAATCAGTTTTTGCGATCACATCTGCGTATTGTGAGTATTACTGTGTGTAAACACATTTGTAAACATTTTATGAGTTTTAACCTTTGTTTCTCAGAGGGTCTGTCACAATTATCGGGATATATATATATAATAATATATTATATCATTATTATATATATATTATTAAATATATATATATATATATATAGTTATATATATAGTATATATTATATATATATAATTAATATTATATATTTATATATATATATATATATGGTATATATAATATATGGTATATATATATATATAATAAATATAATTAATTATATATATATATATATATATATAATATATATATATATATATATATATTCATTATATATATATATATATATATATATAAATATATATATAATTGATATATCTAGTAAGAAACAAATCACAATGATATGAAACATGTCTTTGATATATAATATATATATATAATATATAATATATATATATATATATAATATATATAATATAATATTATATATATATAATATATTAAATATATATATATACTATATATATTAATATATATAATATCTTATGTTAAACATATAATACAACTATGAATAAAGAGTAATATGGGACAAACATATGAATGTAATAGAGGGAGAAATGAAAATAGACCCTATACTACGATGGTAGTAACTTTCTCTTCGTTGACGATCTACTGTGCATAGCGTCTGGAAAATCCTCATGAAGCTCCAACAATAGTCGGCTATCATATTGATATCCCACTTGCGCTGGTAACGTTCTTTCATGAACTTTAGATCTTGATGGAAGCGTTCCCCCTGCTCATCACTAACATCGCTTAGGTTACCGGAAATTTGCTTAGGTGAGAATGTAAGTAGTGCAACTTTATACTCATTCCACATCCATGAGAAGGAAAACTGTCTAGCAGTTCCTGTACAATGTTAGGGGTTCTCGGCTTTCCTGTTCCCCAGAAATTTCTGTGCTACATCTGAAAAAGCATTCCACGCTCTTGCCTCTTAACACAGTCATTGTTGTAGTAAAAAGGTAGCATCACGGAGGAGTGTCCGTATTTGTGAGCATCACAATATCCCAGCTTTTTTCTTCTCGTCACTCAGAGCCAGGAAACGTTGAGCATATATAGCGAAGCATTCACCATCATGGTCTAGGGCCCTTCACAAATTGTTTCATACAAACCAAGTTTTATGTTTGTGGAAGTGAGATGAATGATTTCTCGTCTGTATAGTGGTTTTCACCGTCCGAGTTCCTGTCACCTGGCGTGCAAAGTTTTCCCTCGTGGTCATTCTCTTTTGGTCAGTAATCCTTTGTAACCCGGCTGTCCCAATACGCACGGAAGCAGGGATATTTGTGATAACCTGCTTGCTGAACTCGAAGAATGCTTACCATTTTGAGTTGACGCTATTTATCCATCCGCTGTACCCTGAATATTGTAGCCTCTCCAAAATACTGTCTTGATATTTGCATACTCCTCTTTCATCCGTACCGAGTACCCTACTGGAACCGAGCATATCTGTTGCCGTTGTGTAACAACACAAACTTTAAACTGCTCTTGGAAGTGTCAATAACGTTCGCCACTCACGTACATCGGTAATGCTGGGAGTCCCAAGCGAGTAGTAGGCCTGCAACTTCACTGCAATACACAAGGTTACCATCTGACTAGAAGAGCCTCCGCAGCTCTGCTTCTCTGTTACGATAAAATTTTACTCTTGTGCCATGGTCCAGTAGTCCTTTCATGCAAACCTGAAGCCCAACAGCATCAGAGACACTTCGGCAAATACACTCTGTAAAGATCGTTCAGTTACCCTGGGTAAACAATTACGGAACATCCGACTGCATTTAAGATGGATGATAGACATCATCCAGGGCATTGGCATCCATACATGTAGACGTACTATAAAGTTACCACATGCTTCCCGAATATCGACCGCAGTAAACTTGCTGCTACTGTAGATATTTGCGGAAGGTAACGTCTATACAGCCTACGTAGTGCGCACATGAATTTTGTCATTCCTAGGGAATATGCAAAAATAAGGATCCATGATTGCACGAAAACGGGATGTGATACAACAAATCCGAAATTATATAATCAGCACCTCCGAATTACTATATATCTGCTACAAAAGTCCATCCAAGAAAAATTTCACCCTTTTTTTGTTGACCAATTAATAAAATAATAATATAAATAATAATAATATAATGATAATATAATGATAAAATTGCCCAATCAGAAATAATGGTTGACAGAAATTAGAATTTAATACTCATCGTTAATAATTAAATAATTAAGTAATTAATAATAAATATAATAAAATAATATATACATAATAAGAATTAATAATATAATGATAATAGATGATAATAATTATTGGTTTTTAAAATAATTTTTAATTATAATTATAATCTATAAATTAATTTAATTATACTAATTTTTTTTTTAATAATGAACTAATAATATAATAATAATAATAAAATAATAATAATAATAATAATAATAATTATAATTATAATTATAATTATAATTATAATAATAATAATAATAATAATAATAATAATAATAATAATAATAATAATAATAATAATAATAATAATAATAATACCCTGTACAAATTTTATTTATCTCCAGGTCTAGATTCTAGAGCAGGGTTGGCACAAAAGAAATCAAATGATTTAAATCAACTATTTTTTTTTTTACGTGATTTTTTTTTTTTTAATAAAAAAAAATCAGGACTATTTTTTTTATTTTTTTTATTTTTTAGGCAAATTTTCTTTTATAAATTAATGATTAATCCTAGCTATCACCTAATTAATAATATTAATAATAATTAATTAATAATATTTCATCTATATAATAAGTAAATTCATCAATGTAGTTTCAAGTCATTTTTAATAAAGAAAATATAATAAATTTAGAGTACTCAGATATTATATCAGTATATATATATATAATTTAAGATAAATCTTAATTAAACTAAATAATAATTATATTTACTAAATTTATTATTAATTAGGTAATAATTAGGATTATTTACTAATTTTATAAAAAAAAAATTAAAAAAGCAATTTGTGTCTAAAAAAAAAAAAAAAAAAATTAAAAATCTCAAAAAAAAAAAAAAAAAACAACAACATTGTTCTAGAGTATCAAAGCTATCAGGTCGAATGTGAAAATATTG
>JABUQX010056549.1:10000-17500 GCA_015478945.1 Trachelipus rathkii
ATCGATAATATATATGATCTTTCGTTCTCTTAACGTAAATATGTACGAAATATGTGGCTTGTGGTAGTTTCTTTGAAAGTTTTGTATCGAATGAGTCTGATTGTTCTGATATTGAATAATAATTTTATATAACTTTATTTTAAGTGGTATTTAGCATTATATTCATAAAATTAAGTGAAATAATGCATAATGGAGTAAGTGTAAGATTTTATATTAAAGAAATAAACGCTTTATAAAAACTTATCTATAAAACGACAGCTCTATTTAAAAAAATGATAGGCCTAAGAAAATACTCAATTGGAATGTGATTAATTAAGTTTTTGGTAAATATAATGTAAAAACTTTTCATACAAATAAATAGGTAAGATAATTATAATTATAAAATAATAATAATGATTTTCGTTAGCTATAATATATATATTTATATATATATATATAATATATTATATATATTATAATATATAGTATATATATAATATATATATATATATTATATATATATATATTTATATATATATATAATATATATATATATATATATATATAATATATATTAAACTACTGCCTACCCAAGTGTAATTCTTCCAGGTACGGTCCAACTGGGAGCAGCGATTTATATATATATATATATATTATATATATATATATATTATATATATATATATATTATATTATATATATGATATATATATATATATATACTATATACAGTAACAACCCCGCACGGGCAAAGCCCTAATCTAGGAGGGGGTGTGCTCAATTTTTAAGTCTGAGCAAGAAATAAGACGAACAGTATATATATATATATATATATATATATATATAATATATATAATATATAACGATTGAGAAAAAATATGCCGATTTAGTCGCTGACGATGAAGATTAACCGTCCCATCACTAATATATTGCGTGTATTACTATTCCTACCTCCTCCCCTAACTTTGGTTGATGAAGACCAGCCTGGAGGAGCAGAGCCAGAATGACCACCTGGTGTATGCAAGGCCCCTAGTGCAGGCCCTCCTCTGTGGTTATGAAAAGAGGTTTGCCCACCTCTTTCAGAATAGAGACCTCCTTAATGGCCATAGCCCTCCACCCCGCCTTCACCCTCAAGGCCCTGGAGAGCATTGCCCCTGACAAGGTGGAGGAGATCAGGGACAGGATCACCAGGGAGCTAAGGGCCGTCATCAAGCCCAGGATGGAGGAGCAGCAGCAGCGTCAGCCTGGCCAGCCAGAAGTGCAAGAACCTCAGGACACAGACGCCCGCCTCTTCAACAAGTTGTTTGCTAGAGAACCGGCCAACCAGCAGCAGGATGTGAGGGACGTCCTAAGGAAGTCCATGGAGGAGTGGGTGCCCTCTAAAGGCGAGCTTGCCTGGTCCCTTTTCCCCTACCAGAACAGGGAGGTCTTTGTAGACTTATTCATAAAGTACAATACCTTCCTTCCCAGCTCTGCAGCTGTGGAGAGGCTTTTCAGCACGGCCAGGGACATACTCAGGACCAAAAGGTCCTTTTTGGATGAAGTCAATTTTGAGGAACTTGTGATCCTCAAAGGAAACATGGACCTCCTGGAGGAGAAGATGGGCCAGGAGAACATGGAGGAGGAAGAGGACCTATAGATATTAGTTTACGCTGTTTTAATTTAAAAAATGAATAAATGTGTTTTTCTGTCTTATAAAAGCATGCTTTTATCGCGCTAAGGTTTACTTTGTAATTTAGTGGAAGGGCATCTGCGAAAAGCCGCATTCACAAAGTTGCATTGAGGTTTACAAAAATGGAGTGGCAAAATCGCAGTCGGCAATTCGAAGTCCGACGCAAAGTCCCAAGTCGAAGTCGCACCTAAAAAAAATTAAAGTCGCGCCCAGCTCTACTATTTTCCCCCCTGTACCAACCTGCGAGGAAAAAAATATATGCAAATTTAAATATCTTTCACTCATTGTTAATAAAAAAAAATATATTACATAAAATCAAAATTTCACTTAACGATTCCATAGCTATCAAATTCAGAACAAGCAAAACTATATAATATATATAATATATATATATATATATATATATATATATATATATATATATATATATATATATATATATATATATATATATATATATATATATATATATATATATATATATATATATATATATATTTCTCACCAAGCGCTGAGATTAGGGCACAGCCCTGTCCTCTGCAAAGCCCCTCCATGCGGATCTGTCTCGGTAAAGTCCTTCCTCTTCCACCTCATCAACAGATCTTCCTCCCTTCACCATCGACGCAGCAACACCACCCCTCCACCCTCCAACAGATCTTCCTTCCGGTTGTCAGTCATAGAATCTCGCAGGATATCTCTCCTCGTTCATTCTTCGGACATGGCCATACCACCTCAGCTGTTGTTTCTCTATCAGCCAAATCAATGGGTTCTATTCTGAGTTCACGTTTCCAATTCATATGCAAGAGTAGGTCTTACTATTGTCGTATATATCAAAACTTTAACATCCCTCGGTACATGCTTGTTTTTCAACAATCCATACAACGTTCACACCCTCAAAACCTGTTCATTCATTCCTCAATCTCTCTGGCCATTTCTCCATCCACGTTTGCAATAACACCCAGGTACTTAAATCTTTTACCCTTTCTCCCTCTATCACGATGTCAAGCACCTCCCTTTTTCTAATGATCTTGATCACCTTCGTCTTTTCCTTATTTATTTTTTTATTTATTTAATCTGTGCAATATGCCTCCCCACCTATCCAACGCTCTTTACAAATTCGGTCTGTCATTTCTCACCACTGATATATCATCCGCATATGCCATAGCAATTCCAAGATCATCCTCCAAATCAACATCTCTGATACACGCGTCCATATATACGATAAACAGCAGAGGAGACAACACTCCACCCTGTCTCACTCTCGCTTCCACATGGAACCATTTTCCTAAGCCAAACGCTGGTCTAATTGTAAACTTACTAGTGAAATAGAGACTACGTAATACTCTTATCAACTTGGGTTCCACCTCATTATACGGATTTTCAAGCATTTCCCAAAACTACTTTCGCGGCACACTATCAAATGCCTTCTCTAGAACCTAGGTCAATAAAAGCCACATAAATATTTCTATTCCACTCCCAACTGTTCTAATATATATATATATATATATATAATATATATATTATATATATATATATATGTATAAATAATTATAATATATATATATATATATATATATATAATATAATATATATATATATATATTATATATATATATATATTATATATAAATATATATATATATATATATATATATATAATATATATATTATATTTAATATATATATATAATATCTTATATATATATAAATATATATATATATATAATATATATATATTATTATATATATTAATCAATGGAAGTTCTTTTGCAAGTTTCGCGGCGAAATTGAATGCCATTGCTTGTCCTTGTCCTAACAGGCAAGTCAAATATGTCTATAGCCTCACAACACATTTATCCATATGTATTCACAAGGGTGCTTCTAGCTCGTGTCTTCATAAATTTCACCGCAAATATAACAAAATGTGTCTGCCTGATATTTGCAACCTCTTGATGCATTTGTGCTGAATGCACCTATCAATGACAACGTATCTCCACTTGAACAGCTGCTAGAAGTCTATTGATGCTTGAGCTTCGTTCTTATATTTATTTCGTCATACTAAAGTCAGTGGTCCTCCAAGTGGGGTACAGCGTACCCCGGGGGGTAGCAGAAGTAATACTTGGTACTCAAAAGAGGTAGGCCTCACGATCACTTGCGAGTGCATGATCGTGGTATACGTGAGTGCGATATTATATTATATATATAATATAATATATATATATATAATATATAATATATATATATATATATATATATATATATATATATATATATATAAAGTGTTATATATATATATATATATATATATATATATATATATATATATATATAATATATAATATATATTATGTATATATAACTCATATATATATATATATATATATATTATATATATATATATATATATATATATATATATATATATATAATATATATATATATATAATTTATATATATATATATAATAAACTTAAAGTAGTCTCAATGCATCACCCGCCATAATATAATTTAAATACTTTCATATTGGAAATGTAGGGCTAGAGTTTGGTTTTATTTGGTTCATACTTATCTCGGGAGTGTTTGAACAGGGTTATAAATGTATAAACCGTATGTAACGACAATGTGTAGGGAATTAAATGGCATAAATAAGAAAAACAAAAAAAATTATGGATATGATTTTATTAATCAACAATCAATATTCCACAAATTACAATGTGAAATGCCAGCATAAGGTGTCTAATAATGGGTGTACCCCTCTGACCTTCAACTTCCCCAAGCGATTCGGCATTGTTGAAAATTATCTTGTGATGGTCTCCTGCGGAATGTTGTCAAAGCGTTTGCAAGCTTTGAGTGTGGACGGAGCATGTTCACCGGCTCGAACACGCCTACCCACAAATCCCAAACATGTTCATTGGGTTCATATCCGGGCTCCTCGCAGAAATGACCAGGAGTCTGATCCCTACCTGTTGTGGTACCGTTGGACGACCTGTGCAATGTGCTGTGTGGCGTTGTCATGGAGTATCAAAAATGTCGCTAATGAAGACGCGAAAAGACAACTATATACTGATTTGAGGAGTGTCTTCCGCATAACATAGCCGATTAGCCTTCTCTGCTCACTATATGCAATTTGCCGTGAGAGCACCAAACGAATGCCTGCCACACCATCACAGAGTTCCACCTCCAAAAGGAATCCTTGGGGAGATATTGCAAGTAGAAAGTGCTCACCTGCACGTCTCCAAATTCGTTGACGTCCATCTGGTCATGTAAGTGTGACCTCGACTCTCTGTGAGTTTCCAATCTCCACACGCTTGTGAAAAATGAAATCTCAATCCGATGTTCCCTGATCAGGAGAGGGCCAATGGCAGACCTTGTAATACATACTCCACGTTCATTCTGTCGTCTTCTCACTGTACTCGAAATGGGCACATGTCTAGCTCAGGTAGCCCTGTGTTGTAGCTGTACGCTTGTTTTTGGGAAAGATCACGAAGCACTGACAGACGGAGGAATCTGTCATCTCTCTCGGCGCTCCTGACCAATGTCAATCTACGGTTGCTGCCAGTCTTCCTGAACCGACGAAGGATTCGAATGACCGTCGATTGGTTTACCCGAGTTGCTGAGCCACCTTTCTCTGAGAATGGCCTGCTTCCGACAGTGTAATAACTCCTAAGGCACGTTCCTCTTCTCTGACTGACGATGTCTTTCCATTGTGACAGTCTTTGTCAAGCTACCTACGACTTACAGCATAGGGTTTGTTTCGTTAGGTGTTGTGTTTGCCAATCTTGTTCTCCAATGAACATACCTTTCGTAATTTGTTGGTTGTCTTTATTTATGCATTTTTAGTTCATACCAGTGGTAGTTACAATACGTATACACTCCGAATTAGGTAATGACCCAAATAAACCAAAACCTAGCTCTCACATTTCTAAAATGAAAGATTAACAGTAAATTTACGGGTGATGCATTAAATTTGTCGCGATATAATATATAATTATTATATATATATATATATATATATATATAATATATATATATATATATATATATATATAATATGTCTATATATACTTATATATATATAATATATATATATATATAATCTATACTTATATATATATACTCTTATATATATATAATATATATATATATATATATATATATATATTATATATATATAATATATATATATATTATATATATAATATATATATATATAATACTATATATATTATATATATCTTATTACAACGCATATTAGGGGGTACAACTTATAATTATTTTCGTCTTAAGGGTACGGCCGATCAAAAAAGTTTCGAGACGCTGATCTAGTTAGCCAGAACGGTCAAAGCAAATTAAAAATTGTCGTGTATTTAAAAATAATAATTTTCTCTGAAATGAAAATAGATCGTTTGAAAACATCGATGTCAAGGTAACAAAAGTTAAAGTTTGAAGGGAATAATAATATTTTTCTTTGCTTTCTACACAGAAGCAAATAGGAAATAATGCTTTCAAAGCAAAGACAAAAAAAAAATTCTTTTGCTGCAAAGTAGTTGTGATGCAGCAGATGCCATTTTTTTCGCATCCGCGGCTGCGGATGCGGATGCGATGTTTGATTTTAACATCCGCGGATGCGGATGCGGATTTTAATATACTATATTAATATATATATATATAATTATATATATATATATATTATATATATACTATAATATAATATTATATATATATATATAATATATATATATTTATATATATTATTATATATATATATCCGAGTTTTAGCCACAATCTATTATATAATTGTTTACCAGGGTGCGGACGGGAGTGGATCCCAACCTCAATGGACCCATCGAACCTCTTCCCATAACCTCCGATACTTAATGAAGAGATTTTACATGGATTATATACTTTTTGCACTAGTATTGAAATTCAAGTATTGGTAGGTTGTGCTTGAGACACATCAATTTTTCTGCCTTTTCTGCTGAGAGTCTGTTTCTCTTTTCATCATACATTAGCCCAACATTGTTAAATACTCTCTCACTTGGAACACTAGTTTGGAGACAAGGCCTGAGTATTTCCTTGCGTTTTACGTGGTAACACATTTTGCATTTGCTTAAATTAACATTCCAACAACTGATAGGGATCGTCATTTGATTTGTAACTAGTCGTTTTTCATTGGTGATAGTTTTCAATCATTTGAACTGCATCTTTTTGATAATGCTTGTGTTTCTTCATCACTATTGGGACTGTAAAAATTCTTCCAGTGAATCTGTTCTTGATTTACTTGTAGAAGAATGTTGGTTCTGTATTATTTCATTTTTTTTTTCCTTTTAATGGATGGCTAATTATTAGACTGTGACAGGCCAAGTTTTTCCTTGCAAGTTTACTCAAGCGTGGGTAAACATTGCTTTAACTTTCCACCAATGATTTGGATCATCATTAGAATTCTAATCGTTTTTTCTGGTGATAGTTTCAATAATTTGCACTACATCTTTTGTAATGCGTGTGTGTTCTTCATCGCTACTGGAACCTGTAGAAATTCTTCCAGTGAATCTGTTATTGATTAACTTGTAGAAGGTGTTGGTTGTCTGTAGATTTGTGCTTTTTTCCTTTTATGGGTAGCGAATAATAGACTGTTCCGGATTTGAAGTTTTTTTCACTGCAACACAAAGTAACGAATTAACTTGTTCTAATATCGTTACAAAAAACTTGCTTTATAACGAGAATCTAAGTAAGTTGCAAATAGTATGAAGGTATTAATTTCCACAGAACCAAAGCGTTTTTTCTACCTCTAGTTTAATTATATGATTTTCTTACTTTTAAACGTCAATCCTTTTCATTTGACGATGGTT
>JABUQX010056549.1:22500-46235 GCA_015478945.1 Trachelipus rathkii
GAAATGTAATTAAACTAGAGGTAGAGAAACGCTTTGGTTCTGTGGAAATTAATGACCTTAATACTATTTGCAACTTACTTAGATTCTCGTTATAAAGCAAATGTTTTTTTTTGTAACGATATTAGGACAGTTAAATCGTTATTTGTCGTTAGCAGTATGAAAAAACTCAATCCAGAAACGGATGCATATTAATTCGCTACCATTAAAAAGGAAAAACAACCACAACTCATACAAGAACAAACACTTCTACGTAAATCAATACCATACATTCACTGGAAGACATTTCTATCAGTCCAGTAGCGATGACAGAAAACACACGCATTACAAAAGATGTAGCCTGCAAACATTATTGAAACCTATCACCAAGAAAAACGATTAGATTCTAATGATGATCCAATCAATTGGTGGAAAGTTAAGCAAAATGTTTACCACGCTTGAGTAAACTTGCAAAGGGAAAACTTCAATCCGACAGTTATTAATAGCCATCCATTGAAAACCGGAAAAAATGAAATTACACGAAACAACATTCTTCCTACAAGTAAAATCATAACAAGATTCCTGGAAGAATTTCTACAGTCCAGTAGCTATGAAGAAACAACACGCATTATCAAAAGATGCAGTTCAAATGATTGAAAAACTAATGCAACAAGAAAACGCACTAGATACAAATCAAATGAAGATCCTATCAGTTGGTGGAATGTTTATTTAAGCAAAATGCAAAATGTTCCTACCCCACCGTAAAACTTGCAAGCAAATACCAGGCCTGTCTCCGAATAGTGTTCCAGTGAGAGAGTATTTAACAATGTTGGGCTAATGTATGATGAAAAGAGAAACAAACTCTCAGCAGAAAAGGCAGAAAAATTGATGTCTCTCAAGCAGCACTTCCATATTTGAATTTCAATACTAATGCAAAAAGTATATAATCCATGTAATCCTTTTCATTATCGTTTCGGAGGTTAGGGAAGAGGGTTGATGGGGTCGCATTTGAAGAGTTGGGTCACTCCCAGTCCCGCCACCCTGGTAACAATCTATAATTAATATGGTGTGGCTAAACTCGATATATATATAATATATACTATATAATATATATATATTAATATATATATATATATATATATATATTATATATATATATATACTATAGTTATATATATATACCTACTATGCCACTATACTACCTTATATTAATATATATAATATATAAACATCCGCATCCGCATCCGCGGATGTTCAAAAATCAGAACATCAGTCCGTATTCACTGCATACCGCATCCGCATCGAAACCAATGACATCTGCAGCATCACTACTTGCAACAAAAAAAGATTTTTTTTTTGTCTTTGTCTTTGTTTGTTGTTTTTCTAATAGCTTCTGTGCTAAGAAAGCAAAGAAAAATAATATAATATCCCCTTCAAACTTTACTTTTGTTACCTGACATCGAATGTTCAAACTGATCTATTTTCATTTCAGAGAAAATTATTAATTTTTTTAAATACACGACACTTTTCAATTTCTTGAGACGTTCTGGCACTTAGATCAAAGCGGTTCCAAACTTTTTGATCGCGTACCCCTAAGACGAAAATAATTCTGAGTTGTACCCCCTATATGCTTGAATATATATATATATATATAGTATATAGTATATATACCTATTTATATACGACTATTAGCACCTATATATAATATATATATTTATATATATATTATATATATATATTATATACTATATATATATATATATTATAGTATTATACTCATATATACTATATAATATCATATCAACTCTATAATACTACTATTATTATTATACAGTATATATATATATATATATATATATATAATAATATTATATATAAGTAATATATATATGATATATATACTAATAACTCCGCCGCCAACGACTAGCGGACAAATTTAATGCATCACCCGTAAATATAATGTAAACTCTTTCAATTTTTTAAAAATGTAGAGCTAGGGTATTGGTTTTAATTTGGGTCATACTAACTTCGGAGTGGTATACTGTATTGTAACTACACTGTGTAGCGACTAAATGGCATAATAAAGACAACCAAACAAATTACGAAATCCCGAAAACAAGAGGCAAACACCAACCACCTAACGAACAAACCCTATGCTGTAAGTCGTAACTTGACAAAGACTGTCACAATGAAAAGACATCGTCAGAGAAGAGGAACGTGCCTTAGGAGTTATCACACTGTCGAAGCAGGCCATTCTCAGAGACAGGTAGCTCAGCAACTAAGGTAAACCAATCGATCGGTCAGTCGAATCTTCGTCGTTCCAGGACTTCAGAGGACTAGACAGCAACCGTAGATGCATGGTACAGGCGCCCGAGAGAGGATGACAGATTCCACCCCTCCGTCTGGTAGTGCTTCGTTTGATCGTTTCAAAACAAGCGTACAGCTACAACACAGGCTCCCTGAGCTCAGACATGTGCCCATTTCCGAGCCAGTGAGAAGAAGACAGAATGAACGTGGAGTATGTATTACAAGGTCTGCCATCGGCTCTCTGATCAGGGAACATCGGGTTGCGATTTCATTTTTCACAAGCGTGTGGAGATTGGAATACTCAACAGAAGGAGGTCGAGGTTCTTCACACTACAATGGACCAGATGACGTCAGCGAAATTTGGAGACGTCAGGTGAGCACTTTTCTACTTGCAATATCTCCCCAAGGATTCCCTTTGGAAGGTGGACTCCTGTGATGGTGTGGGCAGGCATTCGTTTGGGTGCTCCACGCCATTGCATATCGTGAGCAGAGGAAGGCTAACGGCTGAAAGGTATGCGGAAGACATCCTCAAAGATATAAGTGTTCTTTCGCGTCCTTCATACGCCATTTTTTTTACTCCATGACAACGCACAACAGGCAGCACTGCACGAGGTTCATCCACCGTACTACAACAGGTAGGGATCAAGACTCCAGTCCATTGTCTGCGAGGAGCCCGGATATGGCAACCCGATATGCATGTTGGGATTTGTTCGGTAAGGCGTTTCGAGCCCGTGAAGTTGCTTCGTTCCACACTTCAGGAACCTTACACGCTTTGAGAACATGCCGCAGGAAGACACACCCAGATAATTTTCACAATCGCCGAATCGCTTGGAGAATTGGAAGGGTCAGAGGGGTACAACCATTATTAGACACCTTTATGCTGCAATTTCACATTGTAATTTGTAGAATATTATTGTTGATTAATAAAATCATATCCATATTTTTTTTGTTTTCTTTATTATGCCATTTAATTCCCTACGCACTGTCGTTACATACGGTTTATACATTTATAACCCTGTTCAACACTCCCGAGATAAGTATGAACCAAATAAAACCAAAACTCTAGCCCTCATTTCCCAATATGAAGTATTTCAATTATATTTCGGGTGATGCATTAAATTTGCCCGCGAGTTTATATATTAATATATATATATTTATTATATATATATATATATATATATATATATATTTATATAAAGGTAATTTCGTCTATATGTATTCCAAGCATGTATTTGTTTTACTCGTTCCATTAATTCTATATTATATATAATATATATATATAACTATAATTATAATATTAATATATATAATATAAATATATATTATATATTATAAATATATTTATATATTCTATTATAGATATATCTACATTATTTCTTATATATATACATATATCGCAACTCCATGTGATACGAAGAATCATAAACGCACTGCAAGTGACTCGTGAGGCTACTCTTTTGAGTACCCCCAAGTACACTCTGCGTACTCTTCCCTTTTTTCCGCGGGTACGCGTACCCCACTTTGGAGACCACTGACTTAGATGACAAATAAATATAAGGACGTTAGCTGATTAGTTCATCAGTCTTCTAGCAGCTGTTCAAGTAGAGATACGTTGTCTTTGATAGGTACATTCAGCCACATATGGCATCAAGAGGTTGCAAATATCAGGCAGACACATTTTGTTATGTCTGCGGTGAATTTATGAAGACACGAGCAAAAAAGTACCCTGTGATACAATGATAAATTGTGTGAGGCCTATAAGACATATTTTGACTTGCCTGTTAGGGACCAAGACAAGCAATGGGCACTTCATTTCGCCTGCGAACTTGCAAAAAGAACTCTCCATGTTTAATATAATATATATATATCATATAATATATATATATATATATATTAATATATATATAATATATATATATATATATATAATATATATATATAATATATATATTATATATAACATATTATAAAATAATGAATTTTATAAAAAAAAATATATATAAAAATATATATATATTATATTATATATATATATATATATAATATATATATATATATATATATAGTATATAATATATATATATATTATATATATATATATATATATATTATATTATAATATATATTAAACAGTTGGGAGTGGAAATAGAAATATCTATGTGCTTTTATTGGACCTAAGGTTCTAGAGAGGCAATTTGAATACGTGTGCCGCGAAGGTATTTCGGAAATGCTTGAAAATCCGTATAATGAGGTGGAACCCAAACTTGATAGGTAATCTACGTAGTGCTCGTATTTCACTAGTAAGCTTTTACAATAGACCGCGTTTGGGCTTAGGAAATGGTTCCATGTGAAGCGAGAGTGATACAGGTGGAGTGTTGTCTCCTCTGCTTGTTTAGTCGTATATATATAGGACGCGTGTAATCAGAGATGTTGACTTTGGAAGGAATATCTTGGAATTGCTATTGCATAATGCGATGATATATCATGTGAGAAAGTGACAGACCAAATTTGGTAAAGAGCGTTGGACTAGTGGGAGGCATATTGCAGCAGATAAATAATAAAAATAAATGAAGGAAAAACACGAAGGTGATTCAAGATTCATTAGAAAAAGGATGCTTGACATCGTGATAGAGGGGGAAAGGTTGAAGGAAGTGGAAAATTTTAAGTACCTGGGTGTTATTGCAAACGTGGATGGGAGAAATGGCCAGAGAGATTGGGAAATAATGAACAGGTTTTTGAGGGTGTGAGAACAGTTTTATGGATTCGTTGAAAACAAGCATGTTACCGAGATTAAAAAGTTCTTGATATACTTAACGACAATAGTAAGACCTACTCTTGCATATGAATTGGAAACCGTCACTCAGACTAGAAACCCATGAATTATGGCTGATAAGAGAAAACCAACAGCTAGTGGTATGGCCATGTCCGAATGAACAAGGCAGAGTTATATCTGCGAGATTCTATGACTGACAGACCAGAAGGAGAAGATCTGTTGAGAGACCGAGAAAGTGGTACGGAGGATGGTTTGCTGCATCGATGCGATCGCGAAGATCTGTTGATATGTGGAATGGGACGGAGGACTTTACCGAGACAGCATTCCTATACCCCGGATTTTCCCTGGTCTGTGGACGTTGTGGCTAATCTCAGCGCTTGGTGAGAAAGGTGAATATAAATATATATATATATATATATATATATATATATATATATATATATATATATATATATATATATATATATATATATATTTATGTCTATTTCTATTATATATATATATATATATATATAAGAGCTCTGCTTGTTCTGATTTGATAGCTATGGAATCGTTAAGTAAAATTTTATTTCTTCGTTCTATAAATCTAGATTAATAATTGAGACACTAATATTTAAAGGTTAGAACATATTTTTTTCTCTCGCAGGTTGGTACAGGGGGGAAAATAGAGCCATGAAAGCGACTTTAATTTTTTTAGGTGCGACTTCGACTTTGCGACTTTCGTCGGACCTCGTGCGACTGCGACTTTGCGACTCCATTTTTGTCAACCTCAATGCGACTTGCGACTTTGCGACTGCGACTTTTCGCCGGTGCGTCTCCGCTAAATTACAAAGTAAACTTTAGCGCGATAACAAAAGCATGCTTTTATAAGACAGAAAAACACATTTATTCATTTTTTTAATTAAAACAGCGTAAACTAATTTCTATAGGTCCTCTTCCTCCTCCATGTCCTACTGGCCCATCTCCTCCTGGAGGTCCATGTTTCCTTTGAGGAACACAAGTTCCTCAAAGTTGACTTCATCCAAAGAGGACCTCTTGGCCCTGAGTATGTCCCTGGCAGTGCTGAAAGCCTCTCCACAGCTGCAGAGCTGGGAAGGAAGGTATTGTACTTTATGAATGTCTACAAAGACCTCCCTGTTCTGGTATGGGAAAAGGGACCAGTCAAGCTCGCCTTCAAAGGCTCCCACTCCTACCATGGACTTCCATTTAGGACTTTTATACTCACGTCACATTTCACTATGCCTGCTGGTTGCCGTTCTTTAACACAACTTGAATATTTTTTTTGTGTATTATATTATGCAATATATATAACTATTTTCATTATCAATATATATAAATTATAATTTAATATTTTAAAAAATTTTTTAAATTATAGTAAAAGTTTCCCATCTTTCTATTATAATATACATTTTCTATTAAAATTTAAATTTTTTTATGGATTACTTTAATAAAATTTTTTTATTTATATTTTTTTATTTTAAAAAAATTATTAAATATTATAATTTATTAGTTTGTTTATTTTCAAATTTTATTTAAAAGTATTATTGATAATATTATATAAAATTTAATACATTAATATTATATTACAGATGGGCCGTATTACCAAGAGATTATTATATTTTATGCGGGGTGGATGACTCAATAACAAGATCGTTGTCATTATGTAATATATATATATATATATTATTTAATATATATAATTAATATTAATTAATTTATATTTAATATTAATATATATATATTAATATATATATATATATATATATATATTATATATTAATAGTATATGATTATATTATATATTGTTATATTATATTATTATTATGATTTTAGAAAGTTTTCCTAGTGTATTATTTATAATATTGATAATAGTATATAATATATATATATATATACTATAATATATATATATATTATATTATATATAATATATAATATATATATATATATATATCTTATTAATATATATATAATTATATATATATAATATATATATATATATTTTAATATAATATATATATACATATATATGGATATATATACTATATTATATATATATATACTATATATATATATATATATATATTACATCGTTACATTCTTACATCTTACTCTTACATTCTTACTCCTCTCTCCCATGTCATGCTCACGACCCTGGTCAGTGGGCCAACCTCGCGCTTCATCCTGTTCTATCCATCACGGGAATCCCCATCCGCTCATCAAGGCTCAGTCCATTGTCAGGCACTCGGTTCTCCTAATGGGAATCTACTTTTCCACTGTGTCTCTCCATCCCTTCCGCGGTCTTCCTCTCCCCTCGGTCTCACTCTCCGGGTCTCCACCTCCACCTCCTAATGGCAACTCTCTTTCTCTCCCTGCATCCTCTCCAGGGGTCCCCACCATCTTAATCTTAGTCTGGCTGCGTCCAACTTATTCATCATGGTTTCAACAATTTCCGCTCTCCTCACTGTCTCGTTTCTCTCGACTCTGTCTGCTCCCTCGTCTTTTCCATCACCGTCCTCAACTATGGGCCACATTCATCTTTTCGCTAATCTTTTGAAGTTTCTAATACTCTCCTGCTCTCCCTTAATCTCCCCTGTACCCGGCCCCAACAACATGTATGGTGTCGACACTCCTTCGTATATTGCTCTCCTTACACCTCTTTGTTCATATATATATCATATTATATATATATTATGATATATATATATATATATATATGATAATATATATATATATAGATATATATATATATATATATATATATATATAATAGTATATATATATAATATAATATATAAATATAGTATATTATATATATATATTATTATATAATATATATATATATATATAATATAATACTATATTATAGGTATATATATATATATATATAGTATATATATAGTATATTATCTATATATATGAATATATAATATAATATATATATATATATATTATATAATATATATATATAAATATATAGTATATGTAAAATATATATATATATAATATATAAATATATATAATATATATTATATATATATATATATATAATATATATACAATATATATATATATATTATATATATATATATAATATATATATATAATAAATATATATATTTTATATATAATATATAATACTATATACTATATAGTATATATATATATATATATATATATATATATATATAGTATTTATATATTAGAATATATATATAAATGTGCATAAAATAGATCTAAAAATTGGCCAAAGATATTAAGATACTTTTAAGGAAAAGTTTATTTAAAGAGAAATGTAGAAATTATGTATTAAAATAAAATCCAATTTTCAATGAATAAAAATTTGAATTAAATTAAATAATTAAATAATTAAAGTTTATTGGATCGTATGTTTGGCAGTTTTTATGATTAGAACTCTGAATGAAATGAGGAGGCTATATTTTTACGTTAGTTATATTTTTGATCGTAGAGGGAGGATGTGTTTTTAATTCTTTAAAAGAAAATGTTATGATATTACGAAATAGCAATGTAGTTCAATATTATTTTTTTTTTATAGATTGGTATAATTTATTTTAAATCCACTTTTGTGTCAGAAGTAAGATTGAATTCGAGAAAAAAAAATGACTTGACCTGACCCTGACCTGAACCATGACCTGAGGCGCGGATGAACTGACCCTATTACCTAACCTAACCTAACCAACCTAACCTAACTAACTCCTAACCTTGACCTAACCTAAAACCTAACCTAAACCTATTAAACCTAAACCTACCTAGACCTAACCTAACCTAACTTAAAACTTAACTTAACTTAACTGAACTTAAGTTAACTTAACATTAAAGTTAACTTAACTTAACTTAAACTTAAACTAACTTAACTTAACTTAAACCTAACCTATACTAACTTAACTTAACTAACTTAACTAACTTAACCCCTAAACTAAACCTAAACCTATACCGTAAACCTAACTACTAACTCTAACTGCTAACTAGACAAAGAAAAATATTGTATCAATATTTAAACTTATTCCTACCTTAACTTAACCTAACCATAACCTAAACCTAACCTAAAACCTAACTAAACCTAAAACCTAAACCTACCTTAACTTATATAACCTAACCTAACCTAATTTAACAATCTAACTTAGCTAAAAATCAAACCAAAAATATATTTCTAAATTGAGTCACAACTATGTACTCCACAATAACACAACACACACGAAGCCAATTTTTGACTTTAAGTACGTCTTTAACCCTAAAATCATACAAGTTTGCTCGTGTATGGTGAGCGCGTTCACAACAGTCAATCTTTCACATTTTTGTTTCAATATATTGTGAGCAAACGACGTGATTCCAGCAGCTATGTTTAACGCATTACACACTAAAAATACACACTATATATACATTAATCTTAATATATTTATAGATATGTAATATATATAAATATTCGATATATTTCAGATCGATGAAAATATGTATATATAAAGTTATTTATTATAATATTTCTATTAGTAATAAATATACTTATATAATACATATATATTATAAATAAAATTTCTCTTTTATATACAGTATTATAAATATGTTGTTTTTTTATAATTATATAATTACGGTATATATATATATATATATTATATATATATATATTATAAAACTTACAAATAAAGATATTAATATTTTTTAATCTGGAAAGCTTTACTGATATCTAATATATTTACGTAATTTTTAGATATCTTATTTATACATATATTACAAGTGTAGTACAAAAATGCTTTATTTTTCACGAAATTTCGTATAAAAGTGTCATCACTATTCTTAAAAGTGTTTGTTTCATGTATATATATATTAGTTTAGCGCAGGAATTAATTTAAACCATGGCTTTATATATATAAAATTTCGTTATGAGCATATTTACGAGAGTATAATAGATAACTTACACATATATAATTATATTATAATAATTAAATATATCTAATATATATATTTATATATATAGTAATTAATAATTATCAATTATATATTATTTTTGTATTGGAAACATATAATAGTATATATTCCAAGGGAGCTAAACCAATGTTTTAAACCATGGTTTAAACCAACATAAAAAAAACAATTTTTAAATAACCATAAAAAAAAAAACATACATAAAAATAATTTTAAAATATATATTATTAATGGTTCTTTAAGCAGTTGAAATGCCAAATGATTTTCAGTTAAAGCATGAAAAGCATAAAGTTTTTTGGTAAAAACAAAATGTTTTTAAGAAAATTTAATAAAAAATTAAATAAAGAATTTTGAAAAAAATAAATATTTTTTGATAAAATAAATATAATATTTAAAAATAAATTAATATTCCCTCTGTGTGAAATGTGCTGAGGATAAGCATGCCCTACCTTCCGCATGTCCTTAACTTTCTCATTTCAATGAAACATACTCCTTCATTAATTTCATCCTTAGCTATGTCTATTTTCATGTTCTGGGCCTCGGCGACACACCACATGCCCCCAGCTTCGTTTAAATTTTCAGAAATAAACGGATTAGAAAAATATAGAAATGGTGTAAATACTTCCTAAATTTTCCTCCTCTATTGTCTATGTTTCCAAGATTTGGGGGCATAGCCCCATTCCCGAAATGGGTGTAGATGTTCCGTTACCTTTAAGGGGCCTTCGGCGCACTGACGGCGATATCCCCGTTCTAATAATAGTAATCGTGGTGTATTCCAAAGTTTCGTCCTTTCAAATGGAGTCATTTTCGCAGAGGTATTTGGAGGCATCAGCCCTCAATACCAATATGGGCATATTAGCGTCACTTTACTTCTGCTTTTATTGCTTGCCGTGAGGGTCAGTTGTGTATCATCAGAATGTGTGTATATCCAAGTTTCAACATTCTAGCGGTTATTTTCCCTTACTGGATGGGGCACAGACCTCTTCCTCTAGGGTGTATCGTGATGCCATTTAAAATTCGGCTGCAGTCGAGGATGACCTTATATAGTAGAAGTTTTTTGTTGTATAGGCCAGGAAGTTGTCAACCGGTTCTAGGAGGGGGGGCGGTCATTTCAGAAAGGGTTGTGCACCTTTATTGAGTTACACACGCTTATCGCTTTATTAATCTAATTGCAATTTGGTTCTGTTTTTTTGAGAAGATCTTGAAATTAGGGTTGGCCGAGCACCGGAAATTTTGCGTGCACGCGCACTCGTCACCGCACATGTTCACCATTTAGAATCGTGACCTTTCGTCTAGCATGTTAGATCCAAGATTGTTTAAAAGGTTTTTGGTTGGGATTGTTACGAAAAATTCATTTTTGTCGCATCACGCAACTTTCTATGTTTTCATGCGCGCCTGCGAGTCCTGCACTCCTATCGGGCGCTCGCACAGCACGCACCTGCACCCAAAATGTGCGAACGACACGGCATACCGCACACACAACCTGACACCTGGGCTAAGTCAGCCACTTCAACCTTCAGATGTTGTTTTCAGTACCACTAAAATATTGTCAGACATGATTTTTCGCGAACTACTTGAAAAGCTTATTGTTGTTCCTTTGTATTATTTATATGTGGTGATCAAATTGCGCGTAAGGCCTACCAGGTTATCTTAGATGTGCTTTTTTCTCCTTCCTTCCCTTATATTTAATGGTCATCTGTGAGTAGATGGCCCTGGTGCGTCCATTATCTAAGTTTGTCCTTATTCTTTTATGGGGTCCTTCTCTGAAGAAGTAACATAAGCATGAAATTTTAGGTATTGTGTGCTTTGTTTGTTTCCATGTGCTAATGAAAAAGTTTCATAAAATACACGGAAAGGGATGGATTGGTTAGGGAGGTGCGGAATTGTAGGTGGTTGGCTTTTATAAATTTGATTACTCTATGCATGTCAGTGGGTTGGCCAATCCTTTTCTGATAACCATATTTTTGACGCGTCAATTTTTCTTTTCACAGGACGTGAGTTTCAGATGTGCTCATTACATAACTTCGTATGATAGATTAGATCATAGGATATAGCATGTATTGAATGATTTAATATTTTAATTATTTTATAGTAAAAACAATATCTATTACAACACATTAACAACATACTTGCCATTAATGGGACTTTGTGTGAGCCTGTTTGGATTCCGGCTATCTTTCAATTTGGTGGTTGGAAGCGAGAGTTTGTTAGCTTGTTGTTGTTTGGTTGGTTGCTTTGTGGCTCGGTTGTTGTTTTGCTGGCGTCTGTTTTTGTTTGCGTGGGTGTTGTGTTAGTGGGGTGCTGTAGAGCATTGCAGTAGGATATTGCTGGTGCGTTTTCAATTGGGATTTGAATCACTTTATGTTTCGCTGGTGTTTTTTGAGATGACCTTTATGGTGCTTTTTTAGATGTCAAGTTGTCATTGGGTTGGAAAGAGGCTTTATTTTTTCATACACTGTATGGTGCATTTATCAACCTCAACTGTTCATTCATTAAATATATTATAGTACTTGATATATATATATATAGTATTTAGTATTTAATTATTATTATTATATGATTAATATTATTATATATATATTATATTTTATTATATAATATGTATATAAGTGTATTTATTTTAACATTATAAATGGGCAGATGTGTTTTTTCAATATATAAATATATATTATAAATTATTATATATATATAATAAAATATATATACCTAAATATAATTATTGTAAATATTACTAAATATGCAAATTTTCTTAGCTCCGGGAAATGTCCACAGGGTAATTTTGTTCTGGAATTAAGCAGCGCAAGAAATTCAGAATATTTAAACCATAAAGCTATCAAAATTCATCTTCAAATAATGATTTGTTTTTTCAATCATCAGTTCCATTTGTGTATGTTTAGCCCCAGTGCCAATTAATTACGTTTTTTTTCACACAAGGTGATAAAATGGGTTTACAAGATTGGTCATGTTTCTTTTCTTTGCAAAATCATGAAAACTGGACTTTTCCAAATGACCTCTTAGCCATATTTCTTGTTTTTCAATATATTTGGTCAAATTGGTATTATCCAGAGCAAATTCAAAATTTTCTTTCAGGTGTGAAATTGACATCAAAATCCTACATTTTTCTACATAAAAGATGAATGCGAGTTTTAGATTGTATTTTATAATGATTGAATTGCTGTGATTTGGACTAGAAGCTTGGAAAAGTGATATTGATGTTCACTGATGCCATTGTAGTTTTTATATTATATCATTGGGATGGCTTAGTAACATCAACTAAAATCAAATCAAATAGCCAGTTTTTGTACAAATAAGTAGGTGATGCTTCATTAAGGTATGCTTGTTTCAGGTTGTCATTTGTTTCCTGTCGTAAAAATTAGAAACAAGCGATTTTCAATTTACCGAAAAATCTTAGCTCAGAACCCTGTCATTTAGGAAAATGCCAGACGTCAACTCTCATAGTGAAGGACTAATGTTCACTCATTGGAGTTTCAAATCACAGTAGCGTCAAATAGCACGGAGTAGTTTGTCGGGGATATATTCTCGTGGCACTGTTTATATTTGTGCTGTTGGTTGTGCGATCTGTCTAGATCGTTCTATGTCACACATTGGTTGGAGTGGAGCGAAGCGGCGTTTTAGCATAGGGAGCGAGCTATATGGGGTAAGGATGGTTGTTGAGATTTTGGTTGTGCCACGCGTAGCAGGGTGCCTCTGTGGTGTAATTTAATGCAAGTTGATATTGTAAGGTATTACAGGAATGATTTGTAGAAATGTTGTGGTGGTGAGCTGATGGTTGGGTTGTGTGGGTACGTTTTACCTATATCATTGACGTGTGGGGTGCTCTCGTCTAGGGACTAGGATGCTTAATGTAGTGTTTGTCCTTTATAGTTGAGTGCTAATTTTAGATTTTCTAGTATTGGCATGCGTATTTCCTGTTTCCAAAGTTTTTCGTGTATCTCTCGTTTGTTTTGTGAGCCAAGTTTCAATGATCTTCCAGATCTTCTGCCCTTGACAAGTTTCTTTAAAGACGTATTGAATATTTAATCCATCGTATTCCTTCTATATAAAAGAGATGGCTTAAGCTGTGGGTCAAAGTCACTATATGTCCGTGTGGATTTCATCGAAAGAAGCTAAGAGAAATGGTTTATAGAGAGTAGTTACAGGAGAATGTGAAACGAGGTTTTGGGTGTCTTGTTGTCGAGTGTTGCTGAATATAATCTCTGAGAGAGTTGCCCTCGATACGGGTTGTCTCGTACTGTCCTGCCTTGACTATAGCGACTTTCCGTTTGTGATGCTGTGTTGGCTTTCTTCTTTCAATACTCTTTATGTAGCCAAGCTGAGTGCGTTCAAGATATTTTGGATGACATTGTGCTTTTGAGACATTAATCTGTGCCCCGCCATGTTGATAATAGTAGGTTTCTTTTTTTTCGCCAATCCTAAAGTCTATTTTATGAGAGCCTGGCTTCTTCAGTGGATTCGAGCCAGAGTGGTTCTTTGGTTGGTGGTGTGTCAGCCAAGTGCCTTCACAATCCTAGCTTTAGCAAAATATATTTTTTGTCTTCTTCTGATTTCTTTTTCCTTTTCTTAGTCGCAGGGCTTATAATCTTATCGTTGGACTCAGACGCAAAGAATAAAAGCTTCATTTTTTTTTGTCTAGTTTTGTTTCTGTATCTTGTGTGTGTGTTTTTTATTATAGTATCTATTAAAATAATGTCTTCTTGCTTCTGTCAAAAGAGTACTTTCACAAACAATGCAAAACGTTCCTGATGGGACTTGTTATAAGGGTGTTAGAGTCTTAGGTGAGGCTGAGATAACATATGCTGGTGGTAATATTTGTTACATACTTTCTTTAATACTTGCAATTTTAAATGAACCAAAAAAATTCTGGAATAAAATTAATTTTTTAGTTTTCAATTTAAATTAAGCAAAATTCGTAAAAGATTTAACAGATATCTATGTATGTGCCTGCAGTTATTAAATTATAATAATCTCCCATTAAGGGGAGGTTAGCATCGTAGCTAAATGGGCGTCCAACTTATAATCTGATTCCGAAATTGCGCTTCAGTTTCGTTTGTGTTCAATGCGCCCACGGGTTGGGGTGCCCCGCCTGGCCTACCAGTAACCGAGCAGAATGAGAACCAACCAGATCTAAGTTACTGATTACGAGTTACATAGTTTCGTATGATATGTTTATGTAGTGTAGGTTTTTATAGTGTAGTGTTCGTAAGACTATAGTGGTGTATGTGATATATATATATATGTTTATATTTATGGTGACATTAAAAAAACGTCCGTAATATAATATATAATTATATAGTATAGTATGTTATAGTAGTTAGGTTATTGGACGGTATATTGTAGTGTTAGTATTTGATTGGGGGTATTTGGCGTTTATTGTTAATTTTTTTTTTTTTTTTATTTTTTTTAAGTTTTATCAGTGTGTGTCGACCGGTTGGGGGTGTTCGGGTTAACTCGACCACAGGGCTTTATGTGCTTTGATTGCCCGTATTCATATGTGAGGAGGGGTGTGTTGTTCACGTCCTTGCATTGAGAGTGTCAACACTAAAGCATGAATTAGTGCGTCAGTGATATGAGTGCACAGGACGGCAGAACTTTGAAGTGGGGGAGAATTAAGTTATTGCCAGTAGGTAAAACAGGTAAGATTTGGAAGTAGAATATCCAACAAGAACAGGTTGATGTGGGTTTCAGTGGAAAAAGTAAGGAAAAGTTTCGCGTGGCGCTCTCTACCTGCAGTCTGAACTATGCCTGGAGTTAGATATCATCAACGACCTAAAACTGTCTCAAGTTCCGAGAGAGGACAGCATCTCTAGTCTATCGAGGGCGACGCAAAGGTTGGAGGGTACGAGTCGGAAGTTGATAAGCCCCTCGGAGCCACACGTTCCGCTGCGGTTGACCTATAGAAAAGAGATAAAGCGATCGCAACATCGATAGCGCCGCAAAGTATAGATGGTGTCAAGTGAACTGGTAAGTACGGAACAGTTTATTCGATTTGTGGCCTTTGACTCGACCTTGACTGCTGGTCCAAAATGTCCGGTAAAACCCAGAGCCGCCCCCATGATTATGAGAGCATTAACTCCATACTAAAGGGCGGATGAGGCCCTTGTATATTGGAGTATAAGTGAGAAGAGGAAAAAAAGTCTCGCCATCTAACAACAGAACGTCCAAGTTTCTTTGAAAGGCCGGCCTTGAGCAAGCCGTTGTTGTGGATGTGAGGTTTCCAAACATTTTTTTTGTTTTATGTTAAGGCCAAGGATGTTTATATTTGTCGACAGTAGGAGAGACAGATGAACCGTCTGATTATTAGAGTATATGGGGAGGTTTTTTGGATAGGGTAGTTCTTATGAGGTGTGTAGTATGTTGAATTTGATCAGGATGTGATGGTGGTTTGTGAGTGTTGGTTTTTGTTTTGATAGTTGAATGAATTTCGACAAAGAGGTTGAGGACCGAGTTCGTCGTCCGGGTACTCGTTGGGGGCTGTTTTGTTTTGTATCGGTGATGTGGGTGTTTTGTTTGCTGTTGGTTTTCGTGTGTGTGTTTGGGTTGTGTTGGTTTGTTTTTGTTCGTGGGTTTTGGTGATTTTGGCTGCTGGGCGTTTGTTGTAGTTGTTCGGTTTGTGGTGTGTTTGGTTTTGTATGGTTGATGCTCTGTGTGGTAGATTATTATTTTTCTTAGTATATGTCCAGATTTCAGGAAGAAAGAAGAAATCGTAACATAAGAATTAATAGGGGAAGACGAGAAAGACATGAAGGTTATCGAGAAAGTATGATTAGAAGAAGGATAAGCATAAATCTTGGAAATGAGAGAAGTGATGAGTTGTGTTGCACACAGGTATTATGGCACCCAGGTTCGGAGTCCATCTGGCATTTTAAGTAATGTGAACTAGGGAAGTTAGGTAGATTTGGGGTTTGGGTTGGATTTTGTGTGCTGGTGTGTAGGGTGAGGGTTAGAGAGTTGCAGTTGGGGGAGATGTGGAAATGGTAGGAATTGTGGGAGATAGAGGAAAGAGTAGGGGAGGGAGGATAAGCAGGTGGGAAGCCGTGTGGTGGGAAACCTGGAGGTGGGTGGTGAGAACGGAGGAGATGTGGAGATTGTGTGGTCTATTATCATTGGTGTGTTTCTTAAGATTGACTATACCTCTACTTAAATTGGTGTATGTCTTAGAATAGAGGAATAAGAAGGAGTGAAGGTTCGACAGTTGCACCACAATCTAAGCAAGATACAGTCTGGCAGAAATACTTTGATGTCTGATTTTTTGATGAAAATAGGAAAATCCTAGACACCTAAGTGCCAGGGGGAGGGGGTGGGGAGAGGGAAGGGGAGGAGAAGGAGGGATAACACCCGCGGGCGAGGAAGGGGGGGAGGGGGGAGCGTGTGGGAGCGAGGTGGAACGGCGTGGGTGGCCAAACGGGCCGGGGCTCACCAATCTTTGGGATATTTCGAGAGAAGGGGGGACGCGGGGCGCCCCACCGGGGACGACAAGTCTCTCGCTACCGGTAAGGGTCCTGAAGGGCTGAAAAGAGTCCCAGAAATCTAAGGGGTGAGGGAGGGGTTGCGCTGATAGGGGATGAGTGAGTTATAGTGTGGGGTCGGGGGCCAGTAGGAGGGCGGGCGCGTTTCGGCACGCAGCCGGGAAAGGCCGGGGTGAGGCTGGGGGCGACGGAGGAAAAAGAAAGTGAAATGAGATTGTGGCCAGAGGTGGGATTTGCTAAGAGTATGGGGTTGGGATTCGTTGTGTGGATAGTTGTGGTGGTGTTGTTAGTGGGAGGTGTTGAGGTGGAGGTAGGTGGTGGTTGGAATAGAGTAGTTTCCGGCGTTGTGATTTGTGGATGGTTAGAGATCGATGGTTGGGGGGTGGTGTGGGTGGGTGTTGGGAGCGAATGAGAGACTATATGGGCGTGATAGGTTGGGAGAGGATCAGGAGGCGGGGCTTTCCCTTTTTCGCGGGATAAGTGGGTTTGGGACGGCATGGTGGGCGGTGGTGGGTGGTGTTCAGCCTTCTGGCTAAGCACTTGAAGTGTGGTGTGTGGAGGAAGTGAAAGATGGTGGAGAGAACAGGTGTGAGGGGGAAGGAGATGGATGGAGGGGTGGGGTGGAAGCGAGGAACGGGGCGCGCGGGATATAGCACCCGGCAACACAGAGGGGGGGGTGGGGAAGACTGGCCCGCGGTCCCAAAAACTCGTCTCGGCGGGGGAGGGGAATGGGCGCATGCGGCCGGGGCCAGGGGACCCGGCGCTTCCTGAACTGGTGTCGTCGTAGATTGGTGCGAGGAGGCGGGGCGGCAGGTGGAGGAGCGGTCGATGGCAACTCGCTATGCTAATCCCACACCGGCAACAGCTCAATAGGGAGCACCTGAGAGGAAGAAGGAGGAGGAATGTAATGGAAAGTGGCTGCGTGAATCGGTTGTTGTCCGTGGTTTAGTTAGATTAAGGAAACAGGAGGGGCCCTGAGATTGAGATTTGGCCTGGTGGGGCCTCGTGTCCCCTCAGGGCAGCTTCGGAGAACCGTTAAGCTACACAGAGACCAATCAGCACGTATCGGAATTAAAGGAGAGGAAAAAGAGACAGATTTTACCAGAAGTTTTTAGAAGATCTGTGATTTTGGGCAAGGAGGCCAGTAAGATAGTTGTGTCAGTAGGAGAAACCAAAGGAATGGGTGTGTATGAGGGGCGGCGGAGCTTTTGCGGGTGGTTGAGATAAAGGGCCCGCGGTTGCTCGTCGAAGGAGTAATCCCTGGGCGAACGATTGTCTAGCCTGTGGATGAAGAAGAATTAGCAAGAGTGGATAGGAAGGAGGACGGGAAGAATGTTTTGTTCGGCACTCCCGGATAGCGCACTCTGTGTCTCAGCGGCCCTGAAAGTGCGGCCCGAACGAACAAGCACGATCGAAAACCATGGACCATGCGAGGAGAAAAGAAGATTTAGCTTCTGAAAGACAAGGAATGAACCTGCTCAATCCCGTCAACGAATATACACAGCTCCAACATTCTGACTCCGTTCAGCAAGTCCGAGCGTCCCAACCCAGAGCACAAAGAGTCAATCCCCTCGCGAGCGGTTCATAGTCTAGCGCGCGGAAAGCCACACGCGCCCGCCAACGGCCCCTGTCTCGCCCCCCAACTCGTCCCAGACCCCGATCAAAGTGCTCAGAAAAATACGCGTGAGGGCAAGGATGGAGCTGTATGGAGAGAAGTATTGAAAATTTAGGAGGGAGTATGAGGGGGGTGTGGTGGCAGAATTTCTATTATTACAATCCCCCATTCTGGGTATTTGTTATAAACACAAATTAAACACCGGGGGGTTGCTTTTCACCTCTTTACTCACCGAATTGACATGTAGTTGGTTGGGAGGCGATGCGTAGAGGTGGTGTATTTTCATGTTTCTGTTCGAAGAGAGAGTAGTAGGACTATGCTGGGTGTAATTTGTATCATAAAGGTTCAAGGTAGCTCGTTTTCCCCAAACTGAATTGATTGGGGACGAGTTTCCGGGAAAATGGTGGCTGGTGGGTGTTTTTGGGTTCTTTAAATTTTAGTTCTAATTGGTTTTTATTTATTCCGTAGATCGTTGAGAAATTGCTAAATGATTCTTTATCGGTTGGCTCTTTCACTCTGGTCAACCACCATAAATTCAGTATGAGAGATCCCAATTATTACTAAATAACCATTCTATAGTTGGGGTTGTTACAATTTGAATTAAATCCCTTCTAAATTAAAATTATAGGATCTCCGATCAGTTTGGAGGGTTGGTGATGAAATAGTATATAACTAGTATTTCCTCGTGAGAAGTTATTGTTACTAGTATAAATCAATTCTGATATTTTGTATTCATAAATGATTAGTATCTTTATCTTTATGAAAGTAAATTACTGTTATTTATTAATTGTCATTGTATTATAATGATGTATCTGTATCTTTTTTGATAGGAATTGTGTTTATTTTTTTGTTTGTATGTTTATTTTTTATTTTTAATATTAAAGTATAGAAAACATATTATTAGGGATGCCGTGCATATGTAACTTCTTTGAAGTTTTACAGAATGATTTTCAAGATTCACCGAGACGTGTATGCAGGATGTTTATTTTGTTCACGATTATAGGCACATAACTCCCCTTTTAGACCTGGAAAGTTTTATGAGAAAATGTTATAGTTTAGATATATAATACGAGTTAGAGTGATGTAAATTCTTTACTCTTTAGTCCTATTTCTGTGATCTCAGACAGAGCTAAAAGGTAGGGTTTTAGGAGTTAAAGATGTGGTATTTCCATTCACGGTAATTGCAGCAGGTTAAGAGATAATACCAGCGGATGTGTAATAAAGTGATAGAAAGCCCGCGCCTGCGGAAATTCTGCATTCTGATAAATCACGCAACACAATTAGTTTTTGTTGACAACCACGAACTAATAAAAAACAACAGAACAAAACATAAATACATGTTCAATAAAGTTAAAATTGGATTTAAAACATATATCTAACTTCACTAAAATCGTAAATGGATTAAAATGCTAAAGGACCGTGGTAATTTTACAAGCAAATAAATATGTATAATTGATAAACAATTAAGGAAAAGTTTAAAAAAAGTTCGAGGATTCAGGATTCCAACAAATTCAAAAAAAAAAAATAATATTATATATAAATAATATATATATATATATTATATATATATATATATATATATATAATATTATATATATATATAATTTAATATATATATAATATATTATAAGTATATATATATATTTTATTTTACTCTTCGCAATATAATATATCTGTAAAAAAATTTACATTGATGTACCGATAAACTTAATGGCTAAAAATTTGGCGTCAAAGAAAAAAAAATTTAGGATTTCGAAAATGAATAATATATATAATAATTTCGCTCTTGTCGAGATGCTCACTCACAAACTTGACAAAATACAGAATAGTTGTCAGACTTTACTTCTCTTTCTGAAACTAATTTAATCGCACCGAAAAATAATCCACCACAAAAATTATAATTCAGTCATGGGGAGGTAAACAGAGGCCGCAAGCAAATTCGAGAATAGAATCCATAGAGATCACTCAAAAACAAGAATGAAAGCCCGCCCAAAAAGAGGAGGTAATACAAAATCAGGCAAAAAAAGTAACTACAATTCAAGAATTTGAGAGAGAGAGTATCTCTGCAACGGGCAACTTTAATTACCTTTATGTTAAATAAATACATGTTCCAAATATGATTTTAAAAACACCCATCATTATCTTATAATAAGGACAATGCCTCTCAAAAGAAGACATCGATTTTAGCAAGTCCTGATGCCCTAACTTAATTGATGAACCCGTAGAAAAAACACCCCAGAAACTTTCATCAGATGCCCTCCTGAATAAGCAAAGAAAACAAATAAAAATGAGAAAAAAAAATAATAATAAAACTTTCTCCAAATTAGATTCACTTCCAAAAGATGACTTGAAGACGAACAACCTCAAGCAACTTATCGTTACAGATTCTTCATTTTCTCCATTAAAATTATCTGGATTATGGTAGAAACTCATTTATTGGATTCCACTACGAACTCAGATTCCGTTTTTCGAATTCAAAAAGATGGATTTTGTGCCAATCTCCCATTTTTAAAATATATTTTCCTTCGTATCAAGAATTTACCCACTCGCAATGTTCTCTTTCATACCCGAAGCCTTTGAAAAAATATTACTATCTGCACGCTTGATTCAATATTCAATGAAAACAATTAGAACGCCTTTATACTAGAACCATTTCCTTGGAATTCCTGATTCTGATCATTTGTTGCCTTATTAAATATTTATAAAATTTAATCGCGTACAATAAGACTAAGTATTTTAAGGTCAAGTCTTTTCGCCTTTAACATATGTTCACAAACTTTAAAACATGCCCACTATGTTTGATTCGAAATCAAGAAAACATTCAGAAGCCTTCCTTTACCCCTTGACCTGGAACCTTTCCCCTTCCTTGTTATTCAACTATTCAATATCTGACATTCATGCCAACAGAAAGAAAGAATTAACGTCGATAATATCTATCCATAATCCAAGACGTCCAAGTGACATTCACTCTCTCAAGCAAACTAATGTGCGATATATTTTTAATTGTTTTAAAATATTTATATATATAACATTATTGTGCATATGTTATATTATTACAAATATTTGTAATGTATGTTTAGTATCTTTTTTGGATGTAAAGCCGAAGATTATGCTTGTGTTTGAAATATTCTTTGCATTTCCTCATGTTATTCCTTAATTATTTTGGGTATGTCATTCAAATTAGTTATTGTGTGTACTATGTCTTATCGGACATTTAATCTAGTTATATATCTCTTTTTGCATGTTTGTTAAAGAGTATACTTATTACTTTATTTAATGTTTTATTTATTAATTCTTTTTAATATATCTTTACTCTTTTATTTTTTCTCATTTTCACCTTTTAACATAAAACATCAATGAAATAAATATTTATTTTCTTTGTGCGGCTTATGCCCTACTTTTATATTAATTCATATTTCTATTAATTTATTATATTGTCTTTACTTTTTTTTTGATATGATTTGTTATAAAGTCTTTTTATTAGTTCTTTTGTGACTATTTCCATAATATCACCTTTCCTTTGTCCAGCCGGTTTAGCGTGGAAAAAGTAACTGTGTATCCATGGTATAATTATTTTGTATAAAAAATTTAATTTTATGTTTTGAATCTTATCTAAACAAAACTAAACTCACTTAGATTCAGACTTTACACTTCTCCTCACCTCTCCTCGAACTCATCGGCCAAAAACAAGTCTCAAAGGATTCTAATACTTCCAAGCTGGGGGGAATAAAACAGCATGACTAAAGCAATCGATGGATGCAGTAATTTTCGAGAGACCTCAAACTCAAGAAAACGGAAATACCTCTGCCAAAAAAAGGAGTAAAACATCGGCTAAAGCACTCAGAAGACTATCAAGAATATATTTTGAGAGAGGAGAGAGAGAGAAGAGAAGAGCAGAGAGAGAAGAGAAGAGAGATGAGAGGAGAGAGAGAGAGAGAGAGAGTAGAAGAGGAAAAAAAAGAGGATGAGAGAGAGAGAGATGAGAGAGTGGCTCAACAAGCAAAGGGAAACTTTTGTTACTTATTTATATGTTGAATAAAATCTCATAATCGCTTAAATATGGATTTTATTTCCATCATTTTCTTATATAGGTGCAATCTTTCCTCTCCAAAAGAGCCAAAAACCCAATTATATAAGCAAGAACCAGCCTCTATATTTATATTATATTATATATATATATATTATAATATATTAATATATATATATAATTATTATAAATATATAATATATGATATGATTATATATAATATATTATATAAATATAATATAATAATTAAATAATTATATATATTAGTTATATATATAATAAAATACCTATATAACATATAATGGTAGATGGTTGAAGTAAGCACCAAGCAGACGATGAAATACTAACCTCACAATTTGGCTTATGGTGGGTATTAGGATTTTCAGATGACATTCAGGGCCTAATTTTGGTTCTGAATTTTTCTCTCAGCGTTTCTTCAATTATCCCCAAACTCCATCCTACACACAGAACAAATACATCTTAAAGACATCTCACCACTATTCCCACAAAGCATATACACATACTTTATATCCACACCCCTCTTCAAGATCAAACAATCTTACAAACATCCCTATTCTTATATTCACCTGAGAGAGTGTGGAAGATAAT
>JABUQX010056550.1:0-28701 GCA_015478945.1 Trachelipus rathkii
ATAACAAAATTATTTTATTCATTATACACTCTTCTGCTAACCTTATAGCAGTCAATTCGACCAAAGTCAACAATATTAATTATTATCTGAATATTAAAGAATACTTACCAATATTGCAGATGAGTCGTAATATTATTTCTTACTAAGGCTTTTCTTAACTAATAATAAATGTCTCAAAAAATAGATGTACTTTAATTCCAATAGCTACTTGTTATACAAAATACTTTGAGTTCTGACAGTCTCAATAGGCTGTGAAGTCCAAGGTATTGAGACTGCACACGATCACATTGAAAGAATAAGAATTAAATTTATTTGTTATTAAGGATAAATTTATATATATTAATATGATATTATATATATACTTATATAGTATATCTTTACTATATTAAACCATACTATACTATTAAGTACAGTATTATTATATAAAATTTATAACAGTATTAAATCAAAACCATTATACTAAATATACTATTAATATACGTCCTTGGATCAATAACTTTTATATTAGTATAATTATATATAATAGTATATATACAATTATATATATATTAATAATATATTATATATAATATATATATTACCACCTATCACTTATTATATATACTACTCACATATATATACACTCTTTATATACTATAACCATGTGTACACATATATTAAGATCTATAATTATGATTCATATTGTATATCATTGATACACAACTATATATATCAAATATTAGATAATAGTATTCTCATTTATTTAGGATCTATATATATAAAAATTGTATGAATCATTATACAAAATATTAAAGTTCTTGTTTAAAAATAAAACTTAAACATATATATAATATATATATAACTATAAATCGTATAATTAAAATAATTATATTGAAATAAAAAAATATATAGTAATACTATATAGTATTATATTATATCTATACTATAAATTAAAATAAAATTAGTTAATTCAAATATATATTATATATAAAGATATATATACAATATAATGATAATACTAATAATATAATACAGATAATATATATTATATATAAAAAATACATACGAATAATAATATATGGTTGAAAAGACAGGGGTGCTCCAATGTAAATTATTACATCTTAAATCTTAGGGGTGCGCCCTAAAAAATAGATTTGAGGGAACACACAGCCATTTATTTCGAAAAAGAACAAGTTCACAATGAGAAGATATTGATTTTATAAGGCTTATACTGTTGTTGGAAATTGTTTTATACCATATCTGGGACACAATTCAAAAAAGATTCATTCACATTGTGACCTGCACAGTCAAAGAACAACGCTTTCATATATTTAATCTCCTGTTGAAAAGAAATCTCCACTCTGAGAATAAAAAGTCACAAATGTCTTACCTTCAACCACTGCCTATTTGAATTTCGAAAACATAGAATATAAAGACCGTATTGTTATATACACCTTTTACATTCCAATAACAATTGCAAATAAATTATTAAAAATTATAATCTAATACTTGTAAAGTGCGAGTAAGATATTATAGATTTCCCGAACTATTTATTATCCAGACCAATTCTCACTTAAACCTTAAAGAAACCTCTTCACGAGCTTCATTATTTGTTCGTCCAAAAAAAATCAAACGGTGATTGAGGCAGATTTATGGTGATTATTTGAAGAAATGGCACCACAGAATGGCACCAAACTAAACACAGAGCCTTGGGTTGCTACGTTTAAACTACACAGATTATAGAATATTATTATACTTTTCTTTTCCATCATCATTAATAAATTTTGTTGTAAATCTATAAAAAGAATAGACATTACTTTTCATTATTTTATTTTCTAAAACGGTCTCTCCACATATATTTTATTTCTAAACATAAATATAAAATGGAGATGACAACTAAACATCCTCTTATTATAATTATTGCGTTAAATTTTCAAAACCATAGAATTCATTATATCACATTAAAATCAATTTCATTCATCTAAATTAGATAGGAGGCATAAAAGAGTCCCCCTTATGTTTTAATTGTACCACACCTATTAGTCGTACAATTATTATATCTGCTCCAATGCTGAGTGGAAGATGTATATATCACAAAGTACAAATTATTCCTTCAAATCATCAGAATAATCAAATCATCTAAGTTGCTTCCTTTTTATGGGGTAACATTCGCATATTTAGTGAACCAGTAACAACAATTCCTTCAAATCATCAAAGTTGCTTCCAATTTCTATCTTTAATTAACATTCGACCCCACCCCCCGCACATATGTTGTTTCACTCACACAATTCTCCTTGAAAAGGTGGAGCCCAAGAATTTTCTTCTTAGCAACTCTTCCGCTCACCCTGATTCTCTATAAACTTCGTCAAACTATTATACTGCCTACATGTCGTTTAAAAAATTTGCTGCGTCGATTTTCTTAAAAACATTATAGAACAAAATAGCATAATTAAACCAAAGTATTTAAATCCAGACATAAATAAAAAATTAGCACTCGGTACGTGCAATGTGCACTTAAACTGAAATCATTCCATTCGCATAGAATCACTATAACATTCGTACTGTAATAGAAGAAGGACTCAGTCGGCTTTACACCAACTCCGTTTATCTCTCCAGATCACTTTTAAAGGACTCGTCGGGCTCCACGCCTTTCCAGACACTCTAATAACTCTAATTCTTTCTCACTTCAGGTCTCTGACTCCAGAGTTAATCATATCTATAATATTACATTCCTTTTCTTAACTTCCTCTAAGTAGCATAGTTTCAAAGGCAGTGATTTAGAATATGTCGGTCTTCAATTTGACTCTCATTCTTGAATTTACCTAACTTGGTGTAATTTCGTTGGCCTCTATCCTTTATCCACCAGACCCCGAATGAATATATAAATATATATCATATTTATAATAGAGATTATATACTATATATTTGATAATTATATCAAAGTATTCCTTTAGGTACCGATTTTTTTTAGTTATATGAGTTTAATACAATATATAAAAACAAATAAAATAAATAAGTATTTCCTTATTTAATATATATATATATACTATATTAATACTTAACTATACACAAGAACCATTCGCGGAAATCTTTTGTAAACGTATATATCTAATAATAAGTTTTAAACACATCAATAAAGTCTCTAGGTGAACTATACAAAAAATACATAATTTAGATCATTCTGAAAATGAAGTTGGTAAATAGTATGTGACAAATTACTTATCCTTCACAGCCTTATTCAAGATTGATGCTTAACCATATTGACTATGAATAATGAATGACTATACATTTTTTTAATTTACTAACATTATTGTGCACCACATTCAAATATCATTTGAGACATAGTAATATAGTTCCATTCCATATGCTTAACCATAATTTCAAATTTAATAATTTTAAGCTATAACTTGAGTCATGAGAATACTGTACATAAACTGATCTATGTATTACTCATATATTTATATATATATAACACACTTTTTCATAGCATAAAATACTCTATAAAACATATATTATATATATATACAATGTTAATTATATTACTAATTATAATATAGTAGAGTACATAATATTTTATTATATAACTAAAAATTATATATACCCTTTATCACTTATTCTCTTATTATACTAATTATCATTATATACAACTAACTACCAATGATATATATATACGAATATAATATTATAATATATTTATATATGTTATCAAGTATATACCAAAGCGAATTTTATATCTACTTAAAAAGTGTGATAGAATGTCGTTTTATAACTATTTATATATTACTAGAAACAATTTATTTAATGCTTCACAGGAAATAAATATCCTTCAAAAAATTGTTTACAGATAATCTATAACAAGTCATAAAACTCAAATTATTAATTTGGAATCAGCCGAACAATTCTCCTTTGGTCTTTGGGGTTTGTCCGCGGGGGGTTCCTCCGACCATTATCTCACAAATAATTGCAAACATTTACAAAGTTTTATCCAAATGAAAGACATCCGTTTATAGAATTGGAGAAGTGAATGCTAGCTCAAGATATACACAAAAAAAAATAAGAGCTTTATGTTCCAGATTTATATAGTAGGTATAGGAAAAGTGTTAATGATCTGATTTTAAGCAGTAAATACCAATAAATCCGGTAAACTCACAATCACCCAGCCACTCCACCTCTTTCCGCATTACCTACTTCCCACCGCACACCCACCTTCCACATTGATACATATAATTGGATCTATTGGATATTCATAGTCAAATTTCCGGAGTATCATTTTGGAATAATCCTAAACATAAAAAAAATAATGTTTTTTTATTATAAACTGACCCTAATCCAATATATGTTAACGTTACAAAGTTTTAAACATCATAAAAGAGCTAACATAATTCATAATTAAATACCTGAACTACAGATATAATAGTACACACTTCTAAGACATGAGAGGCTACTGAACAAATCGTCCAACCTCATCACGAACGCACGAATTAACCCAAGCCAACATTAACAAGAGTTCTATACTTAAATAAACAGTTAAAGTAAGCTAATATAATACACATTATACAGACACCCTCTGTTCCCTGTATGCGCTTAGATTGCACCCACCTAACAGTTAGGTTAAAGATAATTATGCATTTTTTTGTTTTCTTAATCATATTTGGTCATATAATAATAAAAAGTAAAGTCTCAGTTTTACTCTTTTTTTATACTATTGTTATTTTTAAAGAGGGGCTCCAAAAAAGTTTATCATCGAAACGCGGTGTGACAACCGATAGGATGTGAGTCGATGAGGCGAACGGTATTCAATCCCCGGAGAGCGATACCTGGTCGGAGGAACACAGCGCGAGACATATCACTCACCATATGCCCGATGTGCAAAGAGTACCCAAGAGAGAGTTCTTTCGAGCTATCATTCAAAGCAACATCATCATAGACGCTGAAAACGATCCAAAGAATATATAATAGTACACGACAAAACCTAACATCATCCCCCGTCACGGCTAGGTGGGAAGTAATGATGGCTGCTAATTTTCAACAGAAATCAGTTCCCCCCTATCTCTCATCACACCAGGTTCTTAAGTCTGGAGTAGCTAAACAAGTAACGACATCAGCTAACGTACACCTACAATGTATCCGGCAGCCTACTTTTCCAACGATACGGAGGTCAGCAACAGGCTAAAAGCAGTAAATTACATTTCACTAGACAAAAAGAATCCCCATTAACAAAGTAGACCAATCTAATCAAGATACTCGCCATCTTGAACTATGAATTGGTAACCCTACCTTACAACACAACCCGACTGCCTCGCGCACCCACTCGCCTACTGAGCGGTCAATTATACTACTACTTAGGGTATTCCTACTGTTCATTTTTATGAGAAATATAACATATTATATTAATAATATTGACCATTAAAAACAAAAAAAAAAATAAATAACACTACAAAAAAAGGTTAAGAATTATACCATCCTTATCTATAGTATTTTACTCTGGCTGATTTCCAAAATTATATAATATTATTGTTTTACTCGAGTAGGACTGCCAAGTTTTCAAATCTAAGAGCTCTATACTAATAAACTATACTTAGAGGTGAACACTTAACAAAATCCGTTTTGCGAATAAAAAACATCATTAATACACCGTATAATGATATATACTAAATAACAAGTAATTATATATAATCTTACGAAAATACTTATGACATAATTTACTCATATTATACAAATTTAATACTGATTTTTAACTTTTTATTAGGTAATTCTAACATATATGTCATTAAGTATATAATAATTTATAACACAAATAATACTCGGAGATTATATAAGCAGTAAATATTATAAAATAAACTATAAATATTTAATAACCTTAAACATACTATAATATATCTATAACACTTATTACAAATGGATAAGGAATATAAATCAATTCTTTACTACTATAAATGTTAAAGTAATTATATTTAATACAAATATATCAGATTTATATGATAAACTTTAACGAATAGCTAAGAAAATTCATAATATATAATAGACATATTAATGAAGAGATGAAAATAATAAATCTCAATCCCGTAAAAAAAATCTAAAACAAGTAAGTTATTCTTCTTTATAGCAAATCGAATTTTTCAAAATTTTACTTATTCTAGCTAATAAAAATTACTAGTCACCAAACATCACAATACCCCACTTACTTTTTTGAGAGGCTACGCTTTGTATCTTCACTATTAGGTCGACTCAAACTCTATTAGTATTATATACATTTATCATATCATTATGTTGAATGAGTGAAGTTTTGTGAAACTATTTGAATCACGCATAATTAAAGGAATACCTTAATACATGCAACAAAGATATAAAGCTCACGAGTTCAACTTATATATATAGATTAGTCTTTTTAAAATAAGCAAAAAACTAACCATTACTGTGTGCGCAATTTCTTTACACACAAAGAGGTTCAAAAGAGTATAATCAACTTCGGTTTCCTCATATGTTCAGCGAGTGATAGCAGCATATAACAGTTGTGACGAGATGACTCAGGAGATTTGGACTACCACTTACATAGGAACAACACTCAGTAGTTTTCCTTACATCAACGTGTCCGTTATTTGGGAACAATATAATAGCGTAATATCCAATCCTAATTAACTCATTTGAATGACTTATAGCTAGTAACAATATTTGCACCATCCCCCAGTTATATATTGCGATCAGTATTTGGTAGACACAAATCCTCTTCAGAAAAATCATCCTTACCCAAAGGAAATGTACCTTCCATGAGTTTCAAATATTTTAAACGCACCATCTCATAGGAAAGAAATCCTAGACCCCTATCTCGCAATGCAATCTTCAAATATTATGGAATACCTTATATATTTGGCACCGGCGAACGGCTATACTCAAACCTGAATGAAAATTTTTGAGCATAAACAGAAGTTAGATTATCTACAACTGTTTAACTGACTTAAAAACTTTACCTTTATCATATATAAGAGAAAGTCCAGAATTGATCTGTATGCGAATCTGCATTAGTGAGTCTTCCGTTCAACTTTTTTCATTATTATATTTTTAGCAAATATTAAATTTTCTTTTATGTAGGACAATAAAAGGTTTTATTTTATATATATAATATATCTTATTTATTTCTCTGGTAATTCGTGTTCAGGTATGACTACTTAAAATGGAAATACATACTTTAGTCCACATTATATTCATGTTTCATTATATAGATCCGAGATTCACTAAATTAGGGCTTTAGACGTGCGAGTACAATGATCACATGGCGCCTCACCCGAAACTAGTCCCGGTATTACAGCATCAAACAAAATAGATTCTACGAATCTCTTGTATTTATTATGGCATCACAATCTTTTAATGCACCATTATATATAGCAATTATTTTAATCAAACTACACAGACACAATAAATACTTACTAATAACTATAACTCACTAGAGAAATTACACACATATATAATATATAGTATATATATATATTATTATACTATAATATTGGAAGAAAAGATAATGTGCGCACCGCTCGTAGCCGACAGGGATTTGACCTGCGTGCCGGAGATGAAATCGAGAAATGGTACAAGATCATCCGCTCACAACGCTATCTACCTTGGGTACGTCCCCATTCCCGGAAACCCTTCAATTTAAAGTTATATAACGCGCGCTATATTCCCATTAGAACGAGACGGTAGCGTGTTGACACATGCTGAGATAAGCGGTGATATTTCAAAACGTCTAAGAGAGATATATAGTGGAGGGAGACATGTGAATAGTGTACAATATGTGTCCTTTTATTCTAAAATAAATATATTAAAGAACGTGGAAGGACATTTGTATTACATGGAGAAAAACCTTATAATGGGTAATCTAGGTCACCTTGGTCTTAAAGTAATCCTCTAAGACAGAAGTACAGTGAGGGAAACAGAGGAATGGCGTGTAGTTGATATATAAGCGTATATGTTTAGGGACTCACTGCTTTGAGATTCTATTCTGGTTCAACTGGGTAGGATCAACCGTATCAAATTTAATTCACCGGAATAGAGACCTCGTTTTTTGGCCTTCCTATTATCTAGAGTTTTATACCTTGCATCTATTATTCCAGAGAAATTTATTTAGTCTGTACTTTTTGACGTTAATAAGTTAAATTATTTATGAACTTATTGTACAGTTGTAGTAACTAAAATGTTTATATTTATTTACTATATGATTAGTTTTGAGTGTGTAGCCATGTAATTTTTGTATCGTATGTGTCACAATAAATATAATTATAAATTATATTCAGAACTCTATGTATGACTTTATATTATATATGTGATATTATATAAATATACTAAATATACTTATTAATTATATATATGTATTAAAATGTATATTAGTATACATATTATATAAATTTACTAGCCACCTTGTCTTAGATCAATCTGGTAGTCTCATCTCTTCTCTTTCCGATCAACCAGTACCAGGCTGTCGACTCCTCGTAGAGGAACTTCGACTGTAGGAGTTACTTTCCCTACTAACTGAATTTAAGTTTTATTCATAAACTTTTATATATATGGACTATGATAGAGAAACAATTGTGGTGTGAGCGGGCTTGACATATCTAAGTCGTTTGTAGCAGGTAATGGCGGGTCAATCACAAACTCATGTTTGTTTGAATATTTCTAACCAACGCTCCTCTCCTTGGGTTTTCCTCTTTTTTCACTCCTTCTCTTTGCTATTTAATGGTCTGCTTTCTTTCCAACTCGGTTGGAGTATGCGGCTAGTAGTAAGGATGGGGTGAACTTCCATTCCTCCATTCTACTAAAGTTCTAATAAGTAGTGTTCCCGCTTAAGCGTCCTTGGTCCATTTATACTCTAGGGTAAAAACATAGTGGATTATCGATGCTATTTCTAAGTATTTCCAAGACTGCAAAGCAAACGCCGAGTTTGCAGAGTGGTAATTAATTAATGCATTCGTCTCTTGCGCACATAGTGGAGATAGCGAGAGGTCAAAAGTCAAAAGAGAAAAAATGATCGCAAATTTGAATATCAGTCCTCCAAAAAGCACTCATAGCATGTGTAGATTGTTGATGTCATGGAACATAAAAGGCATAGATATGCCCCATGTTAAATTAGTATACCTAAAGACATGATTGTCTTCCTCAGCCAACCAAAATAAACAAATATCCTCTAATTTTACTCAATATTATATATATATATAATATACGTATTATATTTTATAGTATTAAAAATATTTACTAAATATTAGTTAATAATTTATATTATATATTATACTATATTAATATGAGGGATTTATATTAAAGTATTTTAAGCTGTGTATATGAAAATATACTTATATATGTATATTATTAAATATAATATAATATTTAATATAATGAAGATTATTAAATAATATATATAATAAATATAAATAAGTTATATATTTATTTCAAATTAATATATAATAGCATATATATAATATAGTTATATGTATAGATATATAAATAAAGTATATCTAAATCTTTTTATATAATAACTAGATCTATATTAGTATATATATATACATTATAAATATATTATCAATTAAGTATTATATATATATCACTACTATTATAAACAGCAGTAAATATATTTACAATATAGAACGATGAAGTCACTGCTTTTTCGCTGAGATGTATATATAATAGAAGACCGTTACACTCTCTTCATTAACCAGATCTTCCTCCAACTGATTGCCATCTGTTTAAGAATTTTAATTTCGAGACATTCCTCCAAAGATTTGATTGGTTATTAGTAGTTTAAGAACACCTCGTGATGGGCTAGTACATAATATATTATAATATATATTATATATATTAAATTATATAGATTAGATGATAATTATAATAATAACTATTAACTCTATATACATATATATTATATTGATAATAGGTTATATATGTATACGATCGTAGTAAATTCAGTTTAAAAAGAATGAATAATTGCTTCATCTTTTTTTATCCTTCACCTTTACTACTTCTTTTGCGCGCTCCTGGTCAGTGAGATTGTGGTAAGGTGCTGTCAAGCCATCGGAAAAGAAGCAGTAGGATAAGAAACATGACACGATCGAAAAGAAAGCCCAGCCTTCAACGACCTCTGATTCAGTACCATTATAATTATGAGTAAAGTAGCTCGATCACTGGTATCAGAAAAATCCCCTGAGTCTATCATAGGACCGCGAGGAGTATCCCCCACACTATGCGTAAATTTACGTATATCAATAAGTTAAATATAAGGGTTAACATTACCCACGTGGCCTCCAGGTGGGCGCACAACCATGCCCCCCAATACAAAACCCAAAAACCTGCCATTCTCGCTCCTACACATCATGCACCCTTGTAATTACCATCACCATACTGCCAAATGCTGTCACATTATCTCACTCTTCCTGTCAGAGGAACACTATCGTATACATCATATGATAATCACCACCTGACGTCAAATACCATTTTCTTTCGGTTCGCAAGACCGAGTCGTGTCATTCCCAACACACTCTTACGCACTATACATCCGCGTAACCAAAAGACTATCATTCATATCCGCGCGAGATGACCGAAACCATATCAACATACTTTCATTTATACTTCGGGCATGATCATTTACCGGCCTTTCACTCTCACACCACACCACTGGCTCGAGCGTAATTTAAGCGTTCATTCTCACTTTATAATAATTCTTTCGCACTCTCGTTCTTTTAGCATGCCCTGAAGAATGTATCCCGAGAATTTACCCCGAAAGCACAATGACTTGTAGAGTTGATACTAATTCTTATTCAGACCACTAAGTCCACTACACATAAACAATATAACACAGGTACACAAACATACCTTCAATGTAGACTCTTAGCGCACTCAAGAAAACTTAGCCCCCTTTACATTCAACTACAAAAACACATTATTTAATATGCAGCTAGGCCACCTTACCTAGCCATAGTACACGACGTTAGAATCCTTTAACACTATATGAATACAATAGAATTCATCTTGCCAATCCATAACGAGTTTGCCACGATATTGGGCGTCAGGATGTGCGGCCAACACATACCCTAATATTTAACCTCAAGACAACTTGCGTTCCAAGCTGGCTTCAGGACGAGTGGGCTTATTGATTTCTCATAACACTTTCACCACTGAGGAAGATTATGTTCTCAACTCACCAACCATAACAACACCTTTATCTTTCTTTATGTTTTCAAAAACCACTCTACGCATTTTCACCACCATTAGATAGCTCTACCATCAATGTACGTCATAACAAAAGCCAATCAAATGCCTTCGATGATTTTAAAGAACCAATCACATGGCTTGAAAGAAGAACAAAAGGGATCTTTTATATTATCCGGTCATCAAGGAACAGCGGAAAGACCATCATTGTAACGGACTCGATGGTGGGGGTTTCCTGGGCCAATGCGGTACCCAGCCTCGAAGTCTTGTCTATGGATTTGATCTCCCACACTGCGCATATACCATTATAACCATTTGATAACAAGGGAGAGAGTAAATACTACAACCCTGACTCAACTCCGCTATTAATCCTAACGCAATCACCATTGACAGAGCCATCTATTTTTATTCTTTTACATCACTCTCGCATTCACTAATCGTTTCTAGCCTATAAATTTATTGGAGTTCCATTCAGAAGGTCCTACCATACCAACATTCCATAGTTCACTAATACCTAGAGACCACACATAATATAAGCTTCCTAATTAATCTCTATTTCTATATTTTCGTCTCCTGTTAATGAAAAATCACATAAAAACTAATATATATAATAATATAATAAAGCTAGTAAAAAATATTTAAAATTACAATATACTATTAAATTGTTGTAATATGAAGTATGAATACATTAAAATATTATTACTATATATATATTAGATATATCTATTAAATTAATAGATACTAACTATTTGATATATCATAGTAAGTAGTATTGAGGAGGGGTATATTAGAATTTATACTATGAGTAAATATTATTTAATATATTATATAACTCTGAAAATATAGAGAGAAAATAAAGGAACAATCACTAAAATAAGTTAACTAAAAAAATAATGAGAAATATAATATGAGTATAACTAGGAAGAATCCAATAATCTCCAGTATATATAAAATATATGGAACCTAAAAATAGATCACACAATGAACACAATTTTGTGAATGAGAAACTGTTCTAGATAAAGAACGTTGCTTTTAAATTAAATCAACGATTGAGCACATTGTAAAGCAGATAATTGTGCAGAATATAGTTAGTTTACCGTACGCAAATTAAGTATGTAGAGGAGTATGCAGAAACTTTCGATATGTATGTGTATTTCTAAAAGTTTTCAAATAACTATCAGGAGACACTACAAAAACATTTTACGAATAAAATATGCGTATTCTAAAATTGAGAATTTATTAAAAATATTCTTCTGTAAATAACAGAGCTACGTGTAATGAATTTTGTGGGGCAAGTTAAATATGTATTATCCTGCAAGTAAGTGTTAGCAAACCGGTAAATGACGCGTTTCTGGCAAACTAATTTTTTTATATATACTTGTAAGTGATTTTTTTACATCACGTGACATATCTATATCTTATATAATATATAATATATACTTATATTATATATAATATACTATATATATACATATGATTAAGAAGTTCCATACACTATACTATATACTTTATATATAATATATTATTACTTATTTACTATATATAGTATAGTATATATAGAGTTATTAATAATAATAAATAGATAATTAAATAAAAAATTTAATAATCATAGCAAAGATAGCAATAAGATCTATAACTGTCTATGAGTTTAAATCGTGAATCCTTCATAAAATTATTATTAAATTATTGTTAATAATTTTTATACGCCAAGTATGTAGAAATGAACTAATGTTATGTTAGGATGATAGATAAATGGTTTAGAAAAGCTCCCTTTTTTCGCACAGAGAACGATCTCTGAGATATAAATCTGTTTTTTTTTTAAATTAAAACTTCTCGTTCCTCTTCTATAACTTTATATTACGTAAATCTTAAGCTGTATTCAGTCAAATATATTAAAAAACCAAATTAAGAGCACCCCAAAAAAAAGTACTACCAATTTAAATTGTCTCTAATATAAAAGTATTTTTTTTTATTAAGATTAACATTTAAATATATAAGCAAAAAATAATCAGCTTTTGAACAGCTTTAACCGGAAAGAGTCTAACTTTTTTTTAATTTTATTTATATTTTATAGGTATTTAATATCCTATTGAGCTGATCAAATCCGGTATTTTAATTAAACTCGATGCCTCTCAAACTTTCGAGGGTTGAGCATCTTATACCAAGAATAACCAAAAATAATATCAAACCGCCCACAAAAAGTACTGAGCCAATTTAAATTATTATGTAATAATATAAAACTAATTTTTAAGTTTTCAAGTTGATGTAAATGGTTGATTTTAATGATGCAAGAATACAACTTGAGATTGATTTTTAAATTAATTAAATTTTTACAAGTCGGACCATTATAATAAGCTATATTTTCGCCTCAAAATCTTAGTTTTTTTTTAACAAACCTGCCCTTTCAACAGCTCTTGAGGTAGCAGACTCTAAAGCTTTGCAAATTAAACTCCACTCACAAGAAAAGAAATCCTTCTGAGATGTGCACTCGATTAGATGCACGACGAAATCGCTTGACACAGCCTGCCTCTAATGATGCGGTCCTCATGGAACGTTGCTATGTTTATGTTCTTGCGAGTACGATCACTAACTATCCATTAAATAGACATCGACTGCCTCCTATGTTTTCTTTTAACCCTTACTTCTACTCTCTCGTATTCTATCATCACCACCACCTTCACTACACACACTATCTCTATCCTTCCCTTACACACTCTATCCTCATTTCATATGCCCAATACTCGACCTCCCACCTTTTTCATTCTCAATTCCTTCCCATAATCTTGCTTCCATCAATTCTTTTTGATCTAAGAGATTTGCACTCTTTCTCTGTGTTAGTCATTCTCTCTCTGCAGAGTCTACTTTCCTCGCGATAGCTGAAAGCAAATTCCCGGTTGGGGTGCGTCTTCAACACTGCTGAGAGACACTATCTCGATTCTTTAATAAACTCGCACTCACGAGATTATCTCTCCACCAATAGGTGTCACTCACCCTCTACTATGAATCACCTTTCTTTGACTAATCACCAGCTTTATAAAACCAATTCATCATAATGACTGGATTTTAGGAATTTTAACTCTCCATGTTGAACAATACATAATTAATATACATTCTTGCCTTAACAATAACATAAAAAAATTTCTATATTTTGAAACCTCGCGTCACAATGGTTGATTTTGCGGCCTCAAAGAAGCTGAGAGTTTTGTTTAGACTGCGTAACTTTTTTTCCTCTTCTCAGTTATTCCAAATATAATGGTCTCATCCTCCCGTGAATGGAGTACTATTCATATCTGGGAAGTGGGGTAGGGTCTTTGATCTACTCCGAACTTTTGATAGGGTTCCGAAGTCAAGGATATCGAACAGCTATAACACATCGCTACCCTGTAACTGTCCAGTTCCAACTTTGATCCTCTATCTTTGGGGTGCGATGTTGGAGCTATTTCTCTTTTCTATAGGTGTCATAGCGACAAGTGCTCGAGGGAGCTGACCAATTGGGTATCATCACCTTTATCCCTCTCAACGCGTCGTGAGGGCGAGCGAAGGGGAATGCAGTGGTCCGTTTCACTATCTCTCTGTGTAGACAATTCACACACTCCAGGCTTCTTCTGTGGGTAGCTTACCAGTTACTTTCCTCCAAGACTAACATCCTGTTTTGTGTATATTAACCTTCCCACATCTCTCTCTATTGCCTTAACTCACTTTGAATTTAATACCCCTACTTTTAAGGCCTAGCATCTGTGCTCATCTACGAAATATGCATTAGATATACTTGATTTTTTAATGTTTTGAACAAAGAACGAAAAACAATGTGGTTTCGGAAATATAATACTATCAATATATATATATTACATATATAAGAGATTATAATTAACATATAAAAATATAATATATGTATAATTATTATTATTACTATAATCAAAATTATATTATTATATATATATATTAACTTAATAAATCACTATATATACATAAGCAATAACATATATATAATATATAACTATAACTATATAGTATAGTTTATATATAATATATATTATATATGGATAGCCATATCATGGCGATATATATATATATATCCGTGGCGACTCCAGTAACTTTTACTACTCGTGCTCTTTTTCTCTCTTTCTCACTATTCTCCTCTCTCGCATTCTCCTCCTCCTGTCGTATTCCTCCGTATTCTCTCTCTCTCACTAATCTCTCTCTCTCTCTCTATATATATTTATATATACTATTATATATACTACTTTCACTCTTTCTAACATTAATTAATATCTACTATATATATATATAAATACTATATATATATATACACAATACTATATATATATATTCAATGAGTCCACTTATATATATAATATATTTAAATATTATACTAATAAACTATATTATGATAAGCACTAATATTATTATATTAATAATTATTATTATATTATATATTAAAATATAATAGTATAAGTATAGTAGATATAATATATATACTAAATATATAAATAAGTAAATCATATCTATTTATATATATATATATATACGCTTTCGACCTACTAATATATATATATATATATATATATATATATACTACTATATAATATATGAGAGCGGTGGTGTATAGATTATATATACCATAATAATATTATTTTTTATTATAGTATTATATATATTATCAATATTATATTATATCAATATAATATATATATTATAGAGATAATATAATAGTAAATAATACTATATATATACTAATATATATGAGATATTAATATTAATATATAATGATATATTATTAATATTATATTATATATATTATTATTAATATATTTAAATATTAATATATATATATATTAATAATATATTATATACTATTTCTATTATACTTTATTATTATATATATATTATATATAATATAAATATATTAATATATATATTAATATATAATTTAATATATATAATATATATATATATATAATATATAATAATAATATTAAATATTAATTAGTATAAAATCCTTTTATGCATAAACTACCTATTTCATATATTTATTCATATATATATAAATACAATCAAGTTAAATTAATTAAAAATCAAGTGTTTTACTATGTACATTACTTAGTTTATTTTATGCACTTCATGTTCAACTTTAATAATATTCTCAAAGCATCATATTAATAGTTTTTATCTTATCCATTAAGATCTATTACAGGAATATAAATTATAATTACGTAATTAATTTGTAATATATTCTTAATGTGTTTTTATATTAAATAACCTAATTCGTTTATATTTGCAGTATTTTGTTTATATTAAGCAATGTATTTATAAAACATAAATTTATAACAGAGTATTTATATATAAAAAAATTTTATATAATACTATAGAACTCACAGAGATACCATATCCGCCTTTTTCCTTTGGGCACGGGATTAGTCATATTTTTAATGTGTTAAAAGCATTAATTGATAGCGGCATATTCTTTACCACTTTTTTCGTATTCAAATTTTTGCTAATAATCTTTTTTAATATTTATTTATGTTAATAAATATATACATTTAATTTGACCAACTTTCGCTAAAAAATATTTGAAAATATATTATTACCAAAAGAAGTGTGAAATTTTCAAAATTAGATCGTTTCTATATTTCTCCAACATGATCAGATGCTGAGGCACGAGTAGCATCAGAGTAGCAGAGAGTCTGACCCTGCTGATATTAGGTTGCCATTTAACCATTATTTTTCTTACTCTTCCTCTACATTAAATAAAAATGTTAATTTTTTTTAACAATGGTTTTTTTGAGAATCTTTTCAAATTATTGTGGATCCTCTCCATATTTGAAGCAAAGAAGTAAAGTTGTAGCTTTCATAAATATTGTTATAAAGGATCATCTCAAAATATTTTTAATTCATTTAGCAGAATAAGCAGAGAAATATATTAGATTATTTGGTATTCTTTCAACTAAATTCCTTTTCTAAATGATTACGTTAAAGACATTCCATTCTCACCTCACCTACTTGACATTAAATTTATGTTTTAATACACCTCATATTTTGGACACAATCAAACTAATGGATTCATTTTCCGAGATATCCATTATCTACAAAATTTTGATAAATAATAATCGACTAAATTTGAAAACTGGGGTAGGCGTTTTACAAAATTCTCATTGGATTTTGATAATAATATCCTTATTTCGATGAAACGTTATATGAACACCTGAATAGGTCCGATTAGAAACAACAATTAAGGGTAGTGAGGTTATGAAGAGGAAATTGACCAAAATGCCATTTTTAGAACATCTATCATACATGAAGTTGATCTTCAACAAATCAAGTGAAGTATTATGCATTGTGTATTTTGTTTAATTCCAAAAGGATAAAAATCTAAATCAATTTTATATTTAAATTTTTTTATTTCCAACTAAAATTCTAAGATTATTATGTTTATTTTCAGTTTAGGATTCATTTAAGTTTATGACTACTATAATATACTAAATCAAATTTATCTTATCTGAAAAAATTAAATTATTATATTACAATTCAAAATAATTTATTTGTCAAATTATATAATTTTTAAAATGATTGCCTATAACATGTTAATATGCTTATCATTTTTTTTATTATCATATTTTAATATTTTTATTATTTAATTTTTGTCAATAAATTAAATTTTATAATTTCCTCATTTAAATTCTATGTAGATAGAGTGAGACCTTTGATTTACACTTAAGTCTCTTCTAATGAAACGTAAAACTACAAGATATAAATTTTTTAATATTTATTCCATTTTCCTTAAATATTTAGGCTCTGTGACCATACTAAGGGTCTCATTCTATTTATAGACTTTATTGACTTTGATTTTATATATAAATATCTCCCTAAAAGATTTATGCAGTATATTAATAATATATATTTAATATATTATAATATTAATATTATATAATATATATTATATATAATATATATATATTAAATATATTAATATTAATTAATATATTAATATATATGTATAATTATGATAATCACAGTAAATAACTAAATAATCTAAAACCTAGGATATAAATATAAAAATTATATCATAATATATTATATATATATATATATAATATATATATATATTATGTATATAATATTATAAATATATATATATTATATATATATATATATATAATATATTATATATTATATATTAAATTATTAATTTAATAATAGGTAAGTATCATTATATATTAATTATTATATTAACTATAAGAGGAAATTTTTAATGCACAAAATTTTCTTGTTTCCTGACAATTCAAATGGTTATATTTATTTAAAATAAATTTTAAACTTTTTAATAAAATATCTATTAATAATTTTTTTTTTTTTTCAAAATTATCTAATTTCATCTTCTGTGGTCGTGTGTATACTCATATCCTATTGTATCTATACAATCTGTATCTCTATTTGTGGGATGAAAGAATGTACTCTAGACGATACACTGTTTGATGTCGTAAGGGCGTAAAGCGCGGAGTAGTTAAGTAGGCTCTTAGGGCTGGAACTAACTCGCTATAAACTTATCTCTACACACCATAAAATTTATTACATGAACCACCTAGACACAATTTAAGCTCCTCAACTGCCATTAGTTCCTCGGAATATTTACTCTGGTCGGAGAGATCAAGAATATTCAAACACGGCCCACTTATTAAATGTCCATATATTATTATATAATTATATTATTATATATATATATTATATATATATATATATATTATATATATAATTTATGCGCCTATAATATTATTATTAATTATTATAATATTATATATACTCATACAACGAATAATAATATATATAAAACTATATATATTATCTATAGCGATAATCTTATATATTATATATATACTATGTAGTATTTAATATTAATAAGTAGTAGTACTGTATAGATATATATATTATATTAGGAATAAATATTTATTGACAAATGGATATATAAATAAAAATAAGAAGGTGAGGGATTGGAGCTGTATTATATATATATGTTATATATATTAAATAAAGGTAAAATTATTGAATTAATTACTTCATGATCAGTAACTATATATATATTTATTTTATTATATTTATACTATGAATTATATTAACATATATATATATTATTAATATAAATGAAAGGAAGGTGGTTATAGGGACTAATGGGATAATCGAAGGAACTGAGGAATCAGTATATATAGAGGGAACGGTAGTGGTGTGGGTATGAATGAGTTTTGTTAGTATTTATTAGTCCTGGATATATGCGTGAATAGTATATAAGTATGAAAAGAGATTGGAGTATAGAAAATATACTATATAAATAGAGAAGTTGAGTATATATATATATAATATAATATATATATATCATTATATATGATATAGAGTGATATAATTCTAAATACTAATATATATATAAGCTTAGGATTGGTGGATAGTTTTAAGATTATCCCCCTTTTTAGTGAGTATCTATGAGAATTAATATTTACTCATAAATCAATTATTATGTTATATTTTAATAAATTTAAAGTAGTTATATTACTTCAACAGGTATAGCTGTATTTAGTGTTGAGTAGTTTGCATATCAAATTGCAGTATAATACAGTAACAAAGTATGAATAAAATAAATATATACGGTATATTAACGCATAATATATATATATATATATTTATATTTAAAGAATAAGGACATTTTAATGGGAAAGGTAAGATTACTGCCCTGAGGGGTTCATCTCTGGGATTGAACCACGCGATATGGATGATTTTGTGGGGAAATGAGGGGGACTAATGAGTAAGCCATTTTCTGACGCAACACACGGTTGCTTTTAACCGAATGAATTTCTCCATACACACTTGAAAACTGTTTTTGGGCGGCACAGCGGCGTTCTTCCAAAAAAGGTTTTGTTTTATATGTAAGGATTTACATGCTTAATAATGAGATTTCGATTATGGGGGAACTTTTTATTCTCAAAAATCCCATTTCTTTCAAGGGACCGATAAAAAAGTACTAAGTTTTTTTTGTATTGAACAACTCCAGATAATATATATTTTAAATTATTGTTTTTGGTTGAAAAGAAAGGGGGAAACTTTCGTTTTTTTTTTGGGGGGGAGGGGGAGGGGGGAAAATTTTTTTTCCGGCCGTCGGGGCTTTGCAAACACTGGAAAAATGGCAAATAATTACTTTAAATATTCAAATATTTCCATACCAAATCAAACTTCAATAAACTATGTCTATGTAGGTGTAAATATTTAATTTAGAAACTAGATTTTCAATTTATTTTATTTTCTAAAAAAGTTTTTTTTGACATCTCTGAAAGTACCTTCCAAAAATTTTTTTGAAGGTAAAACAATTAATCAATTTCACGTGTGACACGTACCAACTTTGCATCATAAACAAAGGCCATTTAAAAATAAAACGGTCCCTAGTGATCCTGGGATAATTATGATGTTTAGTAGTATGGTATGCAGAGTCTGTTAACACGGAATTTTTATTAAAGAAAAATAGAAACTGTTCGTTTTTTTTTTTTTTTTTTTTTTTAAAATGAATTTTTTGTTATATAATTTTGTAAGAAAAAAAAATGAAGTTGCCAGGAAAAACGCTAATAAACATTTGGAAATATTTATTGTTTTTTTCTCAGACGGCAAAAAAAAAATTTTATTTCTCAATATTTATAGATAAAGATAGGAAATATCTAAATATTATATAAATTATATAATAAATTTTTATATTATATATATATATATATATATATATATATATATATATATATATATATATATTATATACTATATATATATATATATATAATAGATTAAAGTTATAACATTGCCTTTGTCATAAGATAAGAGGTGCGTTTGAGAAAAGCAGTTGGGGTGGATAATGGAATCCACAATTGTTAATAGGTATATAGGTGACTGGGCCCAGGTAAACTGTATAACTATTGAGGGGTAGGGTACGAGTAAAGAAGAGGCACATATTAATATATATATATTTATTTTATACTTTATATTTATTACTTGTATAGTTACGTTTAACTAATTGGAAAAGACCTCTTTTACTTTGCTTTATGGTATATGGTAACTTCTACATTATTTCATTCTTCGACTGGACTGGATATACAAAGTTAGTGTGTGTGTTTAGCTTAGATAGTATATATATATATATATATATATATAATATATATACTATAGTATATATAATATATACTATTAGATAATATATATATATACTATATATATTATATATATATTATATTATATATATTATATATAATATATATTCAATTTTTCTCTCACACAACTAATTTTCTCTACCTCAGTCTTTTAATTAAAACAAGAATCAGGCTTCTATAATCTCCTATTGGCCAATGTTTCTTTAAAGTAAAAACTGAAGCAAAAATAAAACAATACACACAAACCTTCTCTTTAAAGCTGTCCATGGCCATTTTGATGTGCTTTCGCTCTCGCCAAGCTCTGAAAGCTCTCTGAATCACTATGATCTTAGGCTCACAAAGCCTGCATGAGTGCCGTTCTATTCATCACGAAAATTCACGGTAGAGTAATCATCTGCACACAACTAAACTAAATGAAGGATTGACAGATATTAAACAGTAGAAAACAGAAATAGGATACAGATTACAGAAGAGCTTCCAATATTATTTATTTGCCACATTGATATTAACAAAGATTAAAGTTAATAAAAATGTTTAAAAATAATAAAAAAATATAATACATTTAGGAAAAAACCCATAAAAAGGGGAAACAGAAAATTAAAATTTTAAAAAATAAGGACAAAATATTTAGTTTTTTTTATAGGGGTACCGTATTTTCCGGCAGACGAAGCGCCAGTGTTCTGTGGCAAATTCGCATTAGGTTCGAGGAATTATGAATCCCTTATCTTCACCAAATGACTTGTCAAATATATAAGTGAATTCCGAATGTAAATACGAATTAAATTTATAATAATAATATAATAATTTAATAATAATAATAAATAATAATAATAATAATAATAATTAGATAATAAAATAAAATTAATTAATAGAGTATTGATGTTATTATTATTATTGAAAGGATGGATGATAGCGATGCAAAAAGTTGGTATAAGTTAAGTATTAGTGGTGGAGTGGCTGTTTATAATCAACCAGCTTTGGAGACCCAACAAAAAGTGGATTGGAGAGTCAGTAAAGGAGTGTCCGAAAGAGAAAAGAATGTGAGTTAGGCAGAGGCGATAAGAAAGATGCCATTTAACAGGAAGTGAATTGGCAAAGTTTTTGAAGGGGGTAATTGGTTTTGGGCCTGGCCCAGGGACTGAACCCCCTAATAGACGAAACATACCAAAGTGGGGGCTTGCCGTCATCGGTCATATGAGGGCCCTAGGGTGCGAGATGTTGGCTGGGGACGGGCTCGCCACTTAAGGGTATTGTGGGAAGGTGTGGAGGGCGTTTTCTTTCGGACTTTCGACGTGCTTCTTTAAACCTAACTATTCTTATTTCCGTACCATGTTGCGCCCACATACGCCTACTTCCCATTCTGTGGGAAAATGAAGGGAAAAAAAAGAAAAAGAGAAAGAAAGTAGAAAAAGAAAAAAAACGAGAAAAAAAGAACAAAGAAAAAAAATTATTATATATTTTTTTTTTCTTTCATCTTCCTCTTTACCTAAGGATTTGGGGAAATGTAGAAACCGAGAACAGTTAAGTAAAAGAACATGATTGACGCAAATTGAAAGGAAAGCCCATCATAACTCTGCTCCATCATTCTTTAATTTGCGAAACCCGTGAGCCTAAAAAATATTACCCTAGAGTTTCAAGCAATTGGACCAAATGTTCATTGTGGTATCATCGGTCAACGGAAAGGGTTTCATTTAGATAACATGGTTCACAATTCATGCGCCCCTCACAAAAAACAACCGCCATTCACACCTATTATGGACCTTTCTTCTCTTCTCGCCTTTGCCAAACTCCTATTCCTTTCCTTACAGACACTCCTTTACCGACTCAGTCCACATTTTTCCTCGGTTGCTTCCCCAGCCGGTCAATTCCCCAACACATTCATTCCTCAATTTATTCAATTTCTACTTCCCACAATTTCTAAAACAAGCCACAGGACACCTAAGATTATTCGGATTTGAACAGAAACTGCACGCCAGAATCTATACCTCTTTATTCTAAACCCATAGCTTCACTGAATAATATTAACACCAATATAAGCACTCATGCCAGAACTAGTGCCACTTCAAGATGTTGAGCCCCTTTGCATCTCACCAGTTTTTAATTGTCAGTTCACGCCACCTTTCTATTTAGTCACAACTTTCCCATTACACACTGCAAAACATCCCGTTTCCTTTTTCCAATCCAACCAAAATAAGCCCCTAAATGTTTATTAAACTCAATACTTGGTCAGTTCCTTAATTCCAACCCCTCTAAAAATTGAATTTCCCCATTGGCGGATTCTTCTTTCATTCATCACCACCTTTGCTATTATCTTACATTGCTCTCAAACCCCTCATTCATGCAACGATTGTTCCAAACCCCTCTAGCAATCTCTCTAAAACTTTTTCAGACTTTCACCACACCAAAAACCATATAATTTGACATGCCAATAAGCAGGGCACCCTCTTACTCTCCCATTTTCCATCAGCCGAACCCTTTCCTTGCCACCCCTACCTTAATTCGATTTCATTTGACCCCATCCAGGTTATACCAAAATTAAATAGCCACAGAGACATAACACCATGCACCTGCCTAACTCGCATTTAGATTAATTACAACCAATTCCACCCTCTTCTACTGCCAGCTGCATTCATCTGCACAACGCTTCACTTACGGACATTCAAACAATTTTTATAGATACCATACCAAAAGGCCTACCACCAAACACCTGCCACAGAGCTTCCCTATTAATCGTCAATCATACACCTGTTAAAAATCTATTTATAAAATGTAAATACATCTTGGTTTTTTATTCTCTCCTCAGTTTGCCTTTCAGATGTAAAATTTTATGTCTACACATCCTCGTACCACCTCTAAAAGATTATTTTGAACCTTGTCTTCAACAGTCACAGCAAACTCATCATTTAGGACGTACTCCTACACCCCAAACAATACCAGGAATATATTCATTCCCTACAGCACAATTAAATTAATTCCGCCCATAGTTTTTCTACAGTTTCTCGCTTATCACCCATTACCTATACTATTTAAGGGTACTATAACTGCCTCTGTACCAATTCCTTCAGACACTAGGGAGCCCTCCACCCAAACGCTTTTTGTACCACAACTGTCTATATGCAGATTAATCACCAACCTCGTTCTTCCATGTTGATGCATTTCACTAGTAATTTTCATCATACCTGCGTGATTTTACCATTCTCTCAACTTTCTCACCTACCTTATTTCCTCTTTGCTACTCCTTTTTTTAACCCACAACAGTTTCACCATTCAATCTTCACTACCTTGCCAATTTTATGCAAAGTTTTCGAAGTGTTCCCTCAATTGTAATTCTCCCTTTATCCAATTCATAACTCAGGAAAGCACCATTCCAAATCATTTTCCTATACAAGTCTCCCGCTTACCCCTCTCTCTTCCTTTAACCTTTCGTACTTTCCTCTTCAAAAGCGTTTTCTATTCCCTTCTTTCAAAACTGTTCATTACCTTTTTTTCTCTTAGGTATGAAAAATTATAGTGTTTATTCTTTTTATAAAGATACTTTTTTTGATACCAACTGTGGTCTTTTAAGCCTCATCATTGGTTTTTAAGCACATTCAACCATTACCTTTTTTTTTACTTTTAACTGACTTGTATTAATCTCTTCCGACTACACCGACTGTTAACGCTGGAACCATTCTACTTCCTACTTTAAGCACATCCACGTATTTCCCTTGCCGAACTACTAACCAAAGCGCATTTCGCTTCATTTTCGCCAGAATTGTTCAAGTTTCATCTTGCTTCAAGCATTTCAAAACTGATTTAGTTTTGCAAAGAACTCTCACATACTCTTACTTATAACCTGTTTCACTTGACTTAACCACTGCTTTAATTTTCTCCTTACTTTTTGCCCTATCTTGTCTTCTTTCCATTCCATGCGCCACACTAACTTAAACCATTTCAGTAAAACATAATGATCTGGATTCACATACCCAACCCTCCTCATTGATTTAACATCCATCACATTTTTCAATATCTCCTTCAAAGACAAAGCTAAGAAAGATTCATTTTAAATTTAACTTGCCTACATCTCTACATACCCACCGAATTCATCAGAATCTGAACTTATTGTAATACTTTCTTTTTGATTTTTTAATTTCATATTTATATTTAATCAACATTTTACGACTTTCCTCACATATATCATTCACCTTGACTAGCCAGATGTCATCATTTGTCTGCTCCTCTAACGGGACCCTTTTTGTAAAGCATCTGATTGTTACTCCAACTCGTAGTTTTGTAAATATGAAGTTGTTTTCTGATGAGCCACCCCGAGTATAATCTGATCTTATTTTTCCTCTTGTTTTGCAAATAATGTTTCAGTGCCAGAGTTTTGCATGCCTATGATTCCCACATCGAGTTATGCTCACTGATTTATATATAGCTCCAGACTCCAAGTCTATACGTTCCTGACAAATCACCCTCTTAAAATTAATGAATATCTAATCTCTTGATTTAATAAAGTTTTATAAAGCTATTGCATCACTTAGCTCCAATGTTACAGCATAAACTAATTATTCTTTTTCTTTTCTGAATTTTCTGAGATAAGAGGGATGTAGTTCTAAAGTGAATAGCTAAAATATTCTTGGTTTACTATTGCTATGTTATGTATTGACTCTAATTGTAAGGTTATCATGTTCTGTAAATTAACATTGATATTTAGAGATATGCTTGAAAGAGTAATAGGTTACGTTTGTATGCTGTGCTAGGTAACTTTATCGCTGTTAAGTATGGACCTTTGTTATGGTTGGTAGTTTATTCGTGCGTAGGTAGGTTTTGTCATTGTACATCATTATTCTTAGTTCTGGTAAATGCTTGTTAGCTTTATTATGTGAAAACAATGTTATCAATCTATATTTGTTAGGCTGGTATGTTTAGCATTCTTTACTTGTATTGTTGCTGTTGTGTTGTTGTGTTTATTGTTGTTGTTGTTGTTGTCTACCGGCATAATCCCTTTGACCTATTGCTTTGTGTCGTTGTATTCGTTATTCTCTCCTGAATTGGTCTGAAAGAAAGAACTCATTTACCTATTAAGGTTGTTTACGCTACATTCCAGAGTCAGTTAGCCATATTTTTTCACATGTCTGACCACGTTGACTCTCCTTCGCTCTACAACTGTTGTGATATCTTCACGAGGAGCTTCGTTATTCCCAATGATATTGTGTCATTTATATTTAAGCGTACAATTGCAGTCCGTTACAGTTTTGTAGCTATTTCTGCCAATGGTACAAAGAAATAGACTTTATTCGTTGTGCTGAGAATTCTTCAAGATTATCGACATACGCTGATTCTGGAGGGGTGTGTGGATAATATGTGTATATGATACAGAGAGTCTACTTAGTGAAATATCTAACTGGAAGACAAATAATGTGGTGCTATAGATAGACGTGGAGTTTCTTCGCGTGACAATATTAAAACCCTTGAAGTACGCCAATATTGGAAACCCATCGACTGTGTGACCTTCTATCGCACCATGTATAGGTTTCACCAGTTCTTCAAAGAATTAAGATCTACGTTGCTAAATTTAAAAATAACTTGAAGATAGCGTAATAATTATAACGATGATGACAATAACTTTTTGACCATTTTACTCTTTATCTCATATAGCTACATGGTGTAAAATCTATGAAAATTTAGCGAATCATTTGTAAGGTTCCTCGCAGCAATCAGATACAGAAAGTCTTTTAATAAACTCACTTGGAACAGTGTTTTGACTCTCTCTTGTTACTAGAGAATTGAATGTAGTGAAATCTCTGAATCAATATTGCCGACGGGCTTTAAGTAAAACCGCTGAAAGGCATTAATTCTACATCCTTACAAAGCGTTTACATTGAAGATCTATATAGAGAGATATAGATATATCGTATCCCAACTGAATCCATGTTCTCTGATAGATCGAAAATATATTCAAAATAAACCATTTTAATTTTAAGTATTATTATATTTTTCATGTATTATATATTATCACCCACTTTCAATAGACTTTAGTATTTATCAACTTAAACTTGTTTTACTTCCCGTTATATGTTTCGCTTTTTGACTCTTTTTATGTAGATAGTTTGAACTTTGTATCTCCAGTTTTTCTTTGCTTAAATAGGTTTGCATATCTCCTTTAATTATTACTAATTTATCTTTTGACTGAGTAGTCATGCTACGGCGTGGCTTTCGTAACGCTGACCATTTGTTTACCCTGTGACAACCTTTTCAGTTAGTCATGTATAAATAACTTACGTCCCAATCGTTATGGTAAAAATTTTTGATGGGAAGATTACTGATGTCAATTGGCGCTGTGATTACGAGTTGTTATGTAGAGCCAATCATTACATAAGTGGAAATTAAGGATCAGATTTTGGATTTATGTACATTCTAACTAATGTATGGGTGTTCAGACCCTTCTGTCTTTTGACGGATGTGATATCATGAGTCGAAGTTTGTTGTAAAGTATGCTTTGTTGTATGATTATATAGATGATGTATTTCAGTGTCAGGTGTACTGCGTTTAGGTTATATTATGTAGAGATAGCTTGAAAAAGTAGAATAGGTTAAACTGTATTGTGGCCTTGTAGTTTACTGCTCGTGTGTAAATGTTTGGGCAACTTTGTTATAGTTGGTGCCTATTATTGAACTTAAGATATGTTTCTGTTACATATTCTATAATTCAATTACATCAATGTTAGCTTTATTGTATGAAGTGAAGTCGTTGTGATTTGAAATAATTCAACATTTGAATCAGTTCTTTTTATAAAATTAATCATTGTGATAAATCTATTGTTAAAATGTAGTGGCAGTGTTTAAGTACGATAATATGTTAGAGGATATGCTTGACAAGGGTGATGATGTAGGTCTTGGATGTTTATGCTAGTTACTTTATTGGTTTGCTCAAATTTGTAGAACTGTGACGTTTAACCGTTTAACTCTAATCAATGTAATAAATTCAACTATGTGAGTTAATATTCGTAAATAAATTTAGATGTGTTTTATTAGTGTGAGACACTAACTGTTACATGGACAACATATAAGAAAGCTCATCCACATGAGATACACAAATGTTAGTCTTCGTGAGCATGTATTATTCGAACAAACAAATTGATTCATGATTTTTTAATTTAAATGGGTCTTTGATTGGCCGGTTTTTTGTTTGCTTGTAAACTTTTGAACATGTCTATATTTTATTATAGTTATTTTTTTTTAATTTTTACTCATTTATTTACTCCTGAGTACCTTTTCCTACCTTTGGATAGCAGCCTCGTCAGAAATGATCAACAAATTTTAACAATAGTCCATAAAAATTGCTTATCAATCGTTATTTATGGTTTTGTAAGAACTTATCAGTAATC
>JABUQX010056551.1:0-12500 GCA_015478945.1 Trachelipus rathkii
TGAACAATTCTCAAACATTGCAGAAACTATAGTCGGAGTTGAAGCCGGAGGCGGAGAAAAATTTAATCATTATTTTCTTTGGGTTGTAAAAGACAATATATATTATAATAAACTTTTATAACCTTGAGTCCTTGACTATGGTTTATATTATATTATAATACAATACTACTATTCATACTATTATTACTATTCTTACATTTATTACGCTTTTGCTTTATAATTATTCTACTAATTTAATCTATATAACTTTATGAGTGACTATCCATATTATCTAAGTTAATACTTATATAATTTTTATTATCCTCTTTAACCCTTAATTATTGCTATTCTATTTGTATCATCTTCACAACTTATCATTATGGAACGTATCTTTTTCACTACTAGTGTATACTATATATTATATATATATATATAATATATTCCGCATTTATGCCAACCTTACTATATATATATGATGTATTTTCATATAACTATATTTTGTATCCTCTAATATTTATATTATATATATTATACTATAGCGTATATACACCGTGATCCTTATATCCTTAATATATTTGAGTTTCAGGTGTTTCTTGACGTTATTTATTTATATCTTATAGTACCTTTCACTATTTTTTTTCATCTCATATTACTATATATATAATTATATAACTTATATTAATATTATTTCACTTAGTTTCAGTTTATATATATATATATATATATAATACTAGCCCTAACATCCACATATATACTATAGTTATTTAATTACTAACTCATATAATAATATATATATTACATACCGTATACATAAAATAAACACTATATATACTATAACGTATAGTATTATATATATATATATATAGTATATATATATTCTATATATATATATATGAGTATAGGGGAAATCTGCTTTGAATATATTATTATCTAACTATCTTCATATATATATACTTATACTAATCCTATATCCATATATATATATATATTACTTATATATATATTACATATATTATATTATATCTATTATTATATATATATATATTATATGGATTTTCATATAAATAATCAGAGGTGGGGTGAGGTAGAAAGGGATGGTGTTAGAATGATGGGAAATGAAAGAGAGTGGAGGGTGCCCCTACTATTACTACCTTTGGAGCGGATGATTTAGTTTTAATGACTGTGTCGAATTTGAAATAGACTTTGAGGGGGGATTAGTAGAGAAGAGATTTGTTGCCCACGGTGTGTAAAAGTCGAATTGGGTAATATGAAGTAAACGTAGAATAGAGGAAGGTTATGGTTGTGTGTGTTTTGAGTGAGGATATTTCTCTGTGTAAAGTTATGTTAGAGGTGAGCAGCTGGAAAAAATATCTGAGTTCAAATATTTTTAGGACTAAATCACGCTGGAAGTGAGAGATAAGGGAAACGGTGATGATGCAGAATGGTTAGTATGAAAGTTGTGAAATGAGGAAGGAATGATTCGGCCTGGGTTCAATTATATCCTTTTGGATGTATATCGGTAGAACACTATGTTTCATTGAATCTTGAGGCCTGCTGCTTGGCCTTACATGAGCAGTATGTCCGAGTTACCTGTGCTAATGTAAGTAGTGAGACTCTCTAAGTCTGGCAGTGAAGAGGATAATCATATATTATCAAGTTATCTATTTTGATATAGAGGACTGCTCCTGCTGTGGGCTACACATGTTGAATTCCTTTAATGGGGTTTTTGCTACACCTGTTACAGAAGCAACCACCAAAGTCAAGCCTACGTCCGACTGGGCACAATGATGCTTGTTGCGAAAAATTGCAATAATAAGACGATGAAAAATTTTTAACTCCTGCCAGGACTCGAACCATCGACAACAGCGTCGCCCTTTTAGACAATTACAGGAGGCTCTAACCATCTAGTCCGTCCTCTGCCACTGGCCAGAAAAAGAAGTATTCTTTCGGAATCAGTTCTAGTCCTCCTGCTTCGACATCACTTGCTTTGTAACGGTACTTATTTTACATCCATAGGAGAGTGCTTTAACCCTTCTTGAGCTGGGTGTCTAACATGACATTCTGCTAGTTTGACTCCCGTGTTAAACAGGAGCAACAACAAGTCAGGCCACTCCGACATGGGAACATATTCTTGTTTGCGAAATAAATTTGCATAATACGAAGAAAAATTTAGATAAACTTTGTCTTGGGGCTACATCGGCATTTTTATGGGTTGCTTCTGGTTACAGAGCAACCAACCAAAAGTCAAGCCACGCCGACATGGGCACAACATGCTTGTTGGAACAAATTTGCAATAATAAGACGTAGAAAAATTACTCGCAGCAGGACTCGAACCGTCAACAGCAGCGTCCACCGTTAGAACAATGTTACACAGGAAGTTCCACCAAACTAGTCGATCCGACACCACACAAAAAAATAAGGTACCTCTTTACAGTTTTCACAAAGTTTCCTGCTTCGATATCACTTCTTTGAAACTCGATGCTGTTTTATTTAAATCATAGAAGGGTGGTTAGAACCCCTTCTGGGGCTACACGGCATTTCTTCTGGGGTGCTCTGGTTAGAAGGAAGCAACCGACCAAAGTTCAAGGAACGCCGACTTGGGCACAACATGCATGTTGCGATAAATTTGCAATAATAAGACAAAGAAAAATTTCACTCGCGCCAGGACTCGACCCATCGACAACAGCGTCCCCGTTAGAACACTGTACAGGAGGCTCTACCACTATTGCTATCTGCCTCTCCAGGAAAGACAGCATCTCGGAAGTTTTCAAGTTTCCTGCTTGAATATCACTGCTTTGAAACTCGGAATTTATTCAAATCCATAGAAGGGTGGTTGGAACCCATGCTGGGGCTAAACGGCATTCTGCTAGTTTGCTCCCGTCAACAGCAGCGTCACCGTTAGACAATGTACAGAAAGTTCCACCACTAGTCCGATCCGACACCACAAAAAAATAAAATAGCTCCTATTACAGTTTTCAAGTTTCCTGCTTCGATATCACTGTTTTGAAACTCGAATACTTATTAAAATCCACAGAAGGATGGTTGGAACAACTTCTGGGGCTGCACGGCATTCTTGAGGGGTGCTCATGGTAACTGGGACCTCAATCCGATCCAAGTGTCAAGGAACGCCAACAGGCGCACAACATGTCTTCTTATCGTCGTTAGTAATATACGAGGGAGGCTCTACCACCATGTCTTTCCGCTCCTAATACCTCCTAAAAAAGAAACGCATCTCGGTAAGTTTTCAAAATCTCCTGCTTCATATATCACTGCTTTGGAAACTCGACACTTACTTCATAAATTCACAGAAGTGGTGAATTAGAATCGCTGCTGGGGCTACACGGCATTCTTCTTGGGATGCTCCTGGGTTACAGAGCAACCGACCAAAGTCAAGGAACGCCGACATTGGCACAACATGCTTGTTACGACAAATTTGCAAAATAAGACGAAAAAAATTCACTCGCGACAAGACTCGAACCATCGACAAATGCGCCGCCGTTAGACAATGTAGAGGTGGCTCTACCAATTAGTCCGATCCACCTCGCGCCAGAAAAATTAGGTCATCTTCGAGGTTTTTCAAAATCTCCTGTCTTCGATATTCAATCTCTTTGAAAAACTCGATACTTATTTTAAATAAACAGAAGGAGTTTGAACCGCCTTCTGGGCTACACGACATTCTTCAGGGGTTCTTCATGTGTTACAGGAGCAACCGACCAAAGTCAAGGAAACGCCGACATGTGCACAATATGCGCTTGTTGCGACAAATTGGCAATAATAAGACGAAAAAAATTCACTCGCGCCAGGACTCGAACCATCGACAACATCGTCGCCTTTAGACAATGCCCAGGAGGCTCTACTACTAGTCCGATGCGCCCCCCCAAAAAAGAAGGCATCGCGGAAGTTTTCTTGAGACTGTCGGAAGATTTCAATCTCCTCCTTCGATATCACCTGCTTTGAAAATCGCTACATATTTAAATCACAAAAGGGTGGTTGGAACCCCCTCTGGGGCTACACGGCAATTTTCAGTGGTGCTCATGGGTTACAGGAGCTGCCGACCAAAGTTAAGGATCGCCGACATGCGCACAACATGCTCGTTGCGAGAAATTTGCAATATTAAGACGAAAAAAAAATTCACTCGCGCCAGGACACGAACCATTGACAAGAGCGTCGCCGTTAGACAATGTACAGGAGGCTTTACTACTAGTCCGATCCGCCACTCTCCAAAAAAAAAAGACATCTCGGAACAGTTTTCAAGACACCTGCTTCCATATCACTGCTTGAAACTGTACTTATTTAAATCAGTAGAAGGTTGCTTGGAACATATAATAATATAATATATATATATATATATATATATATAATATATATATATATAATTTATATTATATATATTATATATATATTATATATACAATATATAATATATATATATATATATAATATATGTATATAAGTATATTAGCTATTTATATGTTATAGTATATGTTATATAGTTATATATATATATATATATTATTAAATAGATATTATTTTTGAGGAGTAATATATATATATATATATTATATATATATATATAATATATGTTAAATATATATATATATATATTTTATATATTATATATAAATATATTGTACTCAGATATATATATATATATATATATATATATATATATATATGAGAATAAAGTTTTTTTTTTTTTGCCGTCTAAAAAAAATGAAAAATTTTTCCAAATGTTTATTTGCGTTTTCTAGCACTTCATTTTTTCCTTACATGAGATATAAAAAAATTCATTAAAAAAAACAAACCAGATTTATTTTCTTTCAAATTTGATACCAAGCTAACATATAAACGTGTAAACAAACTGACGTTTATATTAAATGTTTTGGTAGAACGTAAAGTGGTGTCAACCATGGTTGACTATTCTCTGTTCAACAAACTTTTTGAAAAGTACTTTCAGAGATTATGATTTTTTTTTTTAAATAATAATAATACAAATTTTCAATATTTGGGTGTCAAACTAAAATTTATTACCACACTAAATTGGAGTATTTAGTGCTCAAAAAAAAAATTGAAATATTACTTTGAAAATATAAAGATTTTTATAATAATAATAAAAATTCACCCAAAAAAAAATTCTCTCTTCATCCTCCAAAACTGTGTTCAAAAAACGAACAAGTTTTTTTCTTGTTTTTTTCATAAATTAAAGATATCATAGTTGTTCATCAAAAAAACATTTACTTTTATTTGGTATTGGAATAGTTAAGATTTTGCTATGAAGCTACTTCCCTTTAATCTCTCCATTTTCTTTTGCTCGCATTTTTTTGTGAAAAAAAGCTGATCAAAAGTAATATAGAGTGTACCAATAAGTGGACCAAAAACAGATAAAATAAATGCCAAGCATGAAACATGTTTAGCGAACTCGTAAAAATAAACCTCGGTCCGACAGTTTTTCATGAGTCATTTGCCTTTCAGTTTGTATCTGGACGTTGAATGTAAAGTGTGTGATATTAATATATTGTTGATATATAATAATATATTTTATATATATATAATATTATATATATATATATATATAATATTAATATCTTTGATATATGAGTTAATATATATATATATAACTATATATATATTTATTATATATATATATATATATTATATTATATATATATATATATATATATAATATAAATATATATATATATATAATAGTATATTATTGTAAATGGTCTTGAGGTGGTTATATATGTATATATATATATATAATATAATATATATATATATATATATTTATATAACATATATAATATATATATATATATATATATATATATACTTTATAAACTTATATAAAATATATATATATATATATATTATATATATATATATATATATATATATATATTATATACTTCAATTTTTTTAATTTTATTTAAAGATCAGATCTCTTAAATAAATTGCCTCGAAAATTGGTAAAAAATGATCCAACAAATTTTGTTACAATTTGTGATGAGGAAACGTTTAAGTCCCCAAGTGAGGAATATTACTTCCCTTAATAACAAAAATATATTAACTTATTTTTTATTATGCTTGGTGATCAAGATAAATTTTGGGGCAACTCATATTTGCTGTGCGTCTTGGTGTAACAATACTTAGTGGTTGGCTTAACGGAAAGTCCAGACATACCGCTATTTGCAAATTCCAAATTGTGCTGGAGCGAAACCAAAGCCGATCACGCAATGGACTAGTTATTTTTGCATTAACAAAATTGCTGGAATATACAATCAAGACCAAAGAAGGTTGCCATTAAATATTCAAACCTACCTTCGTCTATTATGCCTGTTAATCACAGCGAAGAGCTTCCTATCCTGCACCACCTGAAAATGGGAATCTCCTGTCAGAAAACTCCGAGGAAGATTTACAATTACGTCCAGAAAATGACGACTTTGAAGACCTTGAATTATGATGGAATGTCAACAGAACATCATAGAAATAATCAGCATGAACTCAATAATCTAGTTTCGCGAAACTATGCATTGTAAAGAAACAGGCAAACTATTGGAATCAAAAAGATTAATGGGGTGGAATCTCCTTGAGAAGGGAACTACCATTTCCTCTTATTGTGACGCGAAGTAGAATTCCGACGCTTTTTCTCGGTAGACCGCAATTTAGTGTATTGTAGTGATGTTGATTCATCAATAAGAGAATTAGGAGACTGTCATGATCCTAAGGAAATAAGATTGTTTATAGATTCTTCTAAACTCAGTTAAAAGCAGTGCTTCTTCATAATGGAAATGTGAAACCTCCACTCCTTTTGCCTATGGAAACCATATGAAAAAGACCTACGACAACATGAAAATTTTGTTATCGAAAATACGATAAGAACAGCATTCTAGGTATATATGTGGCGATTTAAAAGTTTTACAGCACAGGTTTTGTTAGGTCTCCAACAAGGATATACTAAATTTTGTTGTTTCCTGTGCGAGTGGGATAGAAGAGATCGCAAAAATTATTTTATCAAAAAGCAATGGCCTAAAAGAAATCTAATACTGGAAATAAAAATGTAATTTTTTCAACACTACTTGTTAAACCTGAACTTAATACTATCTTCCTCCTTTGCACATCAAACCCGGGTTAATGAAAATTTTTGTAAAAGCCTTATGGATAAAAGTAGTCCCAGGGTTCCTATACGTAAATAAGAAATTCACTGGGATCTGTGAGGCTAAAATTAAGGAGAGTATATTTGTAGGCCAACAAATAAGGGAGCTAATAAAGCTACCCTCATTTGGATGAAAAACTTGACACTGAATATTGTATAACCTCTGCATGAAATCCTTTATAAAAAGGTCATTAACTCGGGTTTCTTAGGCAATCATTAAGTGCCGTATTCAATATGACAACCTCCAAACTTCCTCATTTGTAAATATGAATCGGATGTAAATGTCCTCTAAAAATCACATTCCGTCATTTTTCACTACTTGTACTTTTTTTTCCCTAACTTGCACATCGTCGCTATAGCGATGAGCAAGGTGAGCGATTTCCACCAAGATATTTCAACTATCGAAAAAGGTTATCGGGAATTGGAATCCAAATATGCTTGCAGACTATTGTTTTGGACTTAAAAGGGATGTTCCTCAAGCAAACTACAATTGAAAATCTTCAAAATCTATATTTTAAATTGGTGAAGTATATCGGTGAGTAAATTAACTAAAGCTTATACTCCCATTTTTATAACAATATTAAATTTTTAATTTCGTATTACGAAAATATCCTGCCCGTTACAACAAAATGGTATTCAAATTCTGAATCATCGCACAAAACTCCATAAGAAACAACCATTTTTATCTCATTTAACAGACAAAAAGTCAAATTTTGTCGTCCAGTGTAATTAATTTAAAAACACTATATTCAATAAAAAGGGGGGATATTTAAAATAAACAAACTAAGTTAAAACGGCTGTGATAACGTTTCGTCCAACAATACATCGCCTCTTCAGAGCAAAAAGAATGAATTGCTTTTCAAAATTTTTAAAATAAATGAGAAGCAAATATGAGAAACATAAGGAGTAATCAAAAACAACAACTAAAATGTATTATTTCTATATTATATGTATTGGAGGATGTTGGCTGGTGAATTATCAAAAAGTATTTTTCTATTTAACGTTGATTCAATAAATTTAATGGTGGTTTTATCTAAGTCAAAAAATCCTGATGAAATAATATATTTAGGAATAATGTTTATAAAATAAGCTTCTACAAGTCTATTAAGTTCTTTTGATTTAGAGGTGAAAATAAAAATGAAATATTTTAAATTAATATTGTAATCTTTGTTTATATGACGGTATAATGCATTGCTAAGGTTACTTCTTTTTATATCGTTGCTATGTTGAATAAGTAGGAAAGGTAGTGTCTTTAAAGTTTCCCCTATATAAAATTTGCTTCTTCTTCTTATTATTATTATTATTATTATTATTTATTTATTATTATTATTATTATTATTATTATTATTATTATTATTATTATTATTATTATTATTATTATTATTATTATTATTATTATTATTATTATTATTATTATTTAATCATTATTAATTATTATTATTATTATTATTATTATTATTATTATTATTATATTAATTTTTAATTATTGTTATTATTATTATTATTATTTATTATTATTATTATATATTATATTATATTATGACTTCGAATTCTCGGCTTCCGTCACTTTGAGGCAAAATCTCTTCCTGTGAAGTTATCATGCCCTCATTGAAAGCCAAAATTTCATCCACATTGAAATCATCCGCCTGTAAACAAAAATTATTTATTATTTTAATTATTATTATTATTATTATTATTATTATTATTATTATTATTATTATTATTATTATTATTATTATTATTATTATTATTATTATTATTATTATTATTATTATTATTAATTTAATTATTTATTATTATTATTATTATTATTATTATTATTATTATTTATTATTATTATATTATTATTATTATTATTATTATTATTATTATTATTTATTATTATTATTATTATTATTATTATTATATTCATATATTATTATTATTATTATTATTTATTATTATTATTAATAACAATTATTATTATTATTATTATTATTATTATTTATTCTATATTATTAAATTAATTATTATTATTATTATATTAATTATTATTCTAATTAATATATTATTATTATTATTATTATTGATATTATTATTATTATTATTATTATTATTATTATTATTATGAACAAGATTACGTTGCAAAGTATCAGGAAAATTGAAAATTAAATGAATATTGAATATTTTGCAATAGGAAATTTAAGTTTGCAAAAAGAATATGAAAATAGGATTATTTTTGCTGAGGTGGGATGAGTATAGGGAGTATTAGGAATATTATTGAAAAATTGATTCTTAGCTTTATTGTATTGTCTTGTTATGGTATGTAGGGTATATCCAAGAGAGACAGAAATTGATTATAGATTGTGTTGATTTTATTTCTATAATAAAGAGGATTTTTAAATTTAATTTAACGTAAAAAAGTATCAAGTATAATGTTATGTTTGATATATAGTGAATGATAGGAAAATGAATGCAGATATTGGTTGCAAAAAGTTGGTTTCTGAAGATGATTAAGCGTAACCAAAGCAATAGTGTTTGTATTTGTAACTTAAAAGGAAATTTTTACATTATTAAGAGTTTCAAAAGGAAAATTAATTGATGGGACTAAACTGTTAAAGTCATCAATGAAGGATTGGATCGGAAAATTATTAGGAATGATAGCCAGTACATTGTCTACATAACGTTACCAAGAACGTATTTGTGCATATATATAGGAATTGAGGTAGGAAGACGGATTTCATAAAATTCAAGATAGAGACAGGCAATAACAGGACTCATTCTATTTCCCATGCTGGTTCCAAAGATTTGTTTATAATATTGGTTATTAAAAGAAAATATTTTTTGTTTCATGCATATTTTTATTGGTTTAAAATTATATGAAGGAAATAGGAAGATCGATATTGTCGAGGTGTAATGAGAGAAAATCCAAAAAATGGGGGAGGGGGACATTGGTAAAATGGCTAACTACATCGAAACTAATCAGAAAATGGTATATGGGAAAATGGTTACCGATTTTTTGTTTAAATTGTTGCGAATTTTTAATATGGGAGTTCGAAATATTGTCAAATAAAGGAATTGCGAGTTTAGTGAGCCATTTATTAAGTTTGCAAAGTTATCATTATTACAAGATAAAATTTTTCTTAAAGGGTAATTCTCTTTATCTATTTTGGGTATTATTTAAAAATATGGCAATGAAGAATTTAATACTGTAACATCTTTATATATCAATGGTGAAAGTAGTTTTTAACATGATTTTTAAATACATAGGTCTGGGAATTATGAGGATTTTGTTCAAGTAATGAATAAGTATCCCTGTCATGCAATTACAACTCAGATTTTATTATATAAGTGGAATAGTCCATGATCACAATACCAGCCCCTTTGTCAGTTCTTATAGTCTTATCAAAGAATGATGAATTCAATGAATTTTAGATAGATTTTTATTTTTAAAAAAGAGATTGAAGTTATTGATTTTTTATGAATTAAATGAGATAATCGAAATTAATGGTTTATTAACTATCATTATAGGTATAAATAAGGGAAGTTTTAAAAGACATGGATTTTGAAAAATCAACAATATAGCACGAATTAAAAATATGTAACAATAGCAACGCATTATATATAAAGATGAACAAAGATGCATAATTTGCAATTTTGCATATAATAGGAGTTCCGATATTCATGTAAAAATTAAAATCCAAAAGGAACTGAAGAGACTTCGTCAAGAACTTATTTTAACACATTATTCCTAACTATAATGGATTGTCATCAATGATTTGCTTTGAACTGTTGTGAAACTACCGATTAATTTTACATTGAATCAACCGTTTAAAGAGGGAAATAATGCTATGCTTTCTCATCGTACACGGCGACTTCGCGCCAGCCAACATCTCCAATACATTCACATAGAAAAATACAATTTAGTTGTTGGTTTTGATTTATTCTTGGGTAGTTTTCCAGTCCAAACTATAGATAAAATTTGACCCCATAAAAAACCTGGGCAAGAATTGCTTCACAAATTGCGGATTTGAAGTGATATTCTTAACTTAACAAATGTTGGCCTTTATACGACATATCCAGTAATCATACAAATCCAAGTATGTTGGATAAAGTATTGCAAAAATCAAATTACAAAATGGCGTACCAAATGTCGATTTTTTGTTATATTTTTTTTAAACAATATTTTGTACCACTCGTAATTGTATTATGTGATATTACTTCATCATAATGTATAAGAGTAATATTTGAAATATCAAAGAAATATAAAATTTATTTTAGAACCCATATTTAACAAATAAGGACATTACGTTTTTTAGAAATTATTATTCATTTTGCTTTTATTGTCAAATAATTTCTATAGAAAGTACTGGTTACGTTATAACAGTAAGTATTTAAGGAATTCCGAAAACTAGTAATTGTCGGACAAACTATCCGCATCTGAATCACTGACGATTGTTTTCAGTTTCAAAGTTGTTGTCACATCCGCACTGGATCTGACACTCTCCCCACAAGAGTATGGAACAAGGCACACGTTCTGTTTGCATCCACAGGTATTCGCATTGTTGCGCAAAGCGTTTCCTTACAGGTATTCATTGGTAGTCATTGTTCCAGTAACTCACCACTCTTGGGCGGAGTGGATATCAGATACTTTAGGGTAATCGCGAGTTTTCCCTAACAAACAACCCATTCCTGTTTGCGGTAAAGGTCGTTTCTTGTGATTTTCCAAAAACACATACTGATATGTTATGTCGAAAGCTATGTTACTTTGTTGCGCTTGGATTCTGTAGGTGGCCCTTCAGTGTGCAAACAAATTATCTGAATTTTATGCTGCTACACTTTTTCACTAACAATCGAGTTGAACAAGTGCTTTTAGAGATATTTCCGTTCGTTAGCCGTCATACTCTCCAGTTAATGACATAATGCCTACCTAATTAATGCATATTCAATGTACCACTGTGGAGTTCATTTGAGGAAATACGTTTTGCAGCCAGCTGTAGTATAGTTCTCATACATTAGTTTTCCAATGCTCTGGCTATCGAATGCAAAGACTTTGGAAGTTGTGTCTTAACCATTAAAATTTGTAAAAAACAAAATGTTTTTTTAATAAATCACTACCCAGCAAAGCTTTAATTCCAAGAATATCCTACACTGGATTTGTAGACAACAGTCTTTTTATGTCAGTCCGTAAGTACAGTTTAAAACCATTGTTTTTCGCATGGTATAACAAAAGAACCAACAAGTCTGTATCTTCGCTAACAGTGACTTTCATTATATTGGTAGAGATGACGTTACTGCAGATTGAACAATATCTAAATCTGCATCTCCATCAGCTTGTTTTACAGTGCACCCTATTTTTGTCAAGGCTTCTAATACGAGCATAATT
>JABUQX010056552.1:5000-15000 GCA_015478945.1 Trachelipus rathkii
TCCTATAGAAACTTAATTCTTGTTTAGTTTCATAGAAGATGTTGTTGTTTTGAAGTTTTAATGGGACTAATTTTTTGTTAAAACTTATAGATTTGAAGACATCCAGCATTTTCTAAGACCGGACATGATCCGATTCCTCAAAAGTGACTTTTAATGCAAATGCCATAAAAAGAGCATTCCAACGCTCAATTACATCTGCTTTCCAGATTCTGCTTTTTTGATTTTCATTTTGTACATTAAAATGGGTTTAGTTAAAAGTGTTCTCAAAAGTAAATGTAGTAAAATCTAAATTGAAAATGAAGGAATTAAGAGAAGAGAAAAGCAAAATGGTATGAAAGTGAGAACAAATAATGCTCAAATGAATTTTATTATTTCAAGTTGTGCTATAAAAAAGGAAGTATTATAAAAGAAGAAGTGATAAATATTGATTATTATTTACAATTATCAGATTAAGGTGGTAATGGATTAGATAAGGTGAGTTTTGAAGAGTCAGGAAAAATCTTCCTACATTCAGATACAATTTGTAACAGAAACTGCTGTTGTTCTTCGATCGTCTTTCGTCAAACAGGAATTGAAGTCCTTGATTAATTTTACCCCCCTTTTAGCTGTGCCATTGACAACCTTAAAACAGTTTACCATTTTCTTAGCTTTTATATAATGTTAATTTTAACACCATACATCAGGATCAGTAGTTAAAAATCATGAAATCAATTTAAAATCTCTTTAAAAAATTTAGAGTTCTAGGAGAAGCAAAAAAAATCAGCTTCTTTGTCCAATAAATAATCCACTTGTTTTAGACTGAGTGTTGCTTTTGCATCCCTATCATCATCATAATCATCATCATTTTCTTCTTGGGACCTTAATTTTAGAGCCATGCTTTTTTTTAATATTTTTTTCCAAAGTATCATCGAAAAATGAAAATGCAACTTGCTCCGAGTTAAGATACCATAGATGGTTTATCATTTTAGGCAGTGCCTTATCTGCAACCTCTTTATCAATTTTCCTGTAGTTAACAAACGATTTTAATAATTGTAGGTCTTGGTTGGGGGTCAAAGTGGGTATGGGGATATTGAACCACGCTTTTACATAAATATTGATTGTAAATAAACAAATGCCGGCAATACCTCTTTTCTCTAAATCTGTTAATGAAAGTTGATCCCTGAAAAGATATATTTTGAAAGAATAAATGGTCTTTGCTATCCATCTGGCGTGATGAATAGCACCAGGTACTCTGAATAAAAATGCCTTTTGGAGGAAGATATTCTAAAAAAAATTTAAAAACAGTTGAATAAATTCTTTATAATTACCCCTGGGCTGTTGATTTTTTAATTGTTCGATAAGAAAGCTTGAAATTTGGTCAGAATTATTTATTTTTAATACCAGTTTTGTCATTTATCTTGTCCTTGCTTATAGTCACGCCGAGTCTGAAATTTTTTTTAAAAATATCTGACTGAGGGCCAGTTATTGTGTCCATTTTACAACCAAAAATGCTTTTAGAATAACTTCTAAAATGCGTGGCGACATGCTCAATACAGAAGATTTTCTCTAATAATTGCTCTAGTAAAACGAAGCTTCCAGAGCGACCAATATTTATTGCAGTGGTATCAAAACAACAAAAGTTACTGGATTTCAAACTGCCCCACTGTTTAATTGCTGAAAATGAATCTTGCCTAAGTATTCATACTATTCAAGCTAAGGAACCCTACAACTGTCTCTTCATCACCCAGTTCTAAAACACTACCCATCTACATTTCTTACTCAAATACTGGCAGCAATTTCCCATCCCAGTCACAAAGCTCCTCCTAATCGGATTTCTTGGAATCTATTTTGATAAGTCAGTACTTCGTCCGGAATTGCTGTTTCGGTCGTATTACACATCTACTTCAATTAAATCAGTGGGTCATGACCAAAAGCATGGCAGTAACTAATATAATTCGAACTGTCTCTATCAGAAATACTATACCTATCTAACAAATAAAGAACATTTTCATTAATAATTTTCTTCACTCCTCGAGAGTACTAACTATTTTTTATGCCTACTGTCTCTGTCTGGGAAAATAATCTAAATTTCATATCTTCATGCGTCGACTCCTCTCCTCTGAGTGTACTTAATGCAACATTCAGTTACATCTTCATCCTCAAACTTTCTGAAAATAAAACGAATAAAATAACATAAGTCACTCACAGAAATGGCATCAATTTAACTAATTTTGAACAGAATAAAAAATAAAATAAAGAAAATTTGCTATTTAAATAAGAAGTTTTTTTTAATTAATTCAAACTATGTACTTAAGCGAACTCAGTACAAAGATAACACGAAAAGAAGAAATTTGTAGCGAGAAATCTGAAACCACAGCTAACATTCTTATTGATCCTTTGCCAATCGTTGCCATCCTCACTCGCCTCCTCTTTCTCTTCTTGTGCTTGCTTTCACCTTTCCTATGTCAACGTCTCCCACTCGTATATTAGGACGCCCATTATTCCACTTATCTGGTATGTAATAGTACACAAAATCTGGGCTGGTCTAACTTCAGTAGTGTATTTTTCAGGGACCTGAATGCAAGCAGCCGCGTTAAATTAGGTCATCAAGAGTTGACTTGAAAGCTTCTACTTTTTTGATTTTGAGCCTGTGCTCTGCAGACTATGGTAGTTATATATATTATATTATTATATGATATATATAATATATATATACTATATATATATATTATATTATAATATATATTATAATATATATATATATTTATATATACAATAATATATAATTATATATATATATATATATAAATATACTTATATATATAAAATATATAAATAATATAATATGTGCTGGTGTGCATGGGTGTTTGTCGTGTCTGACGTGTCTCGTGATGTGCAGAATTGTGTCAATTGGCTTTGGTGACATGCAATCTGTTAAGAGTGTGCTGATGGGTACGATGGTTTTTCTCTCCAGACCAATTAAAGAACTTTCTTAAATGTTACAAGCCTTGCATGCTTTGTTGCTGGTTGTGTTCATTTCACTTGGCAAAATGTTATAACTTTAAACTGTCGTAAAATTTAACAAATTAGTTTGGCAATTTACTGCCACTACGATTGGATGAACTTGTGGCATAAAAAAAAATCTTGTCTCTTACATGAACTCAGCTCGTTGTGCGGTAGGAGACGAAATGTGAGAATGAAAACTTCAGGTAACTAATATATCCTATAAATAAGTCAAGAATCAGGTTTCTAGGACAAATAGTTTTTTTTTTTAGTATGCTGAATAGTAAGTTGGCCCGCCACTTTGTCTGCTATACGAAGACATGAGCGTCATGTAACATAGAGGTTAATATGTTGATTGACCGGCTGTTTGTTGAATATGCTAATTAACTATATTTAATCTTTTCTCGTTATATTATTTAGTTTACAAGAATTTTTTCGTTTTTTGCATGCATGCAACTCAACGTATATTGTAGCAGCGTCAGTAGCAAGCCCATATCCCACACCCACCTCCCCCAGGCGCTCATTCGTATGATTATTATTATTTATTAAATTATCTTATTATTATTATTTTTATATTAATTATTATATTTCTATTATTATTATTAAAGATTATTATTATTATTAATTAATTAATTATTATTATACTTGTTAATGGTGTGCATTTTCAAGCGATCCGCTGGAACCGAAACAGGTACTTCCCCAGAATCACCCCGCGGAGGCAGCAGCGGCGTTCCGCACAATCGCCGCGCCAGTACCTTGCCAGAAGCTCACTTACAGATTGACACAGGAGTCAGAGCAGGAAAGCACGGTGTCAGCAAGCGACACCCACGCACCGCCCAGCATCGCACACACAACACACACACACAGATATATATATATATATATATATATTATATATATATATATATATATAATAATATATAATTATATAATATATATAAAACTATTATTATATATATATATATATAAATTAATGTTGGTGTGTGTGTGTGTGGTTGGTGTGGTGTGTGTGGTGTGTGTGTGTGGTGTGTGTGTGTGTGTGGTTGTGTTGTGTGTGTGTGTGTGCTATTGTTTTGGTGAATGTGTGTTAGTTTTCTCCTTTAACAACTCTTCTCGATTGTGGTGGCATATTATGCAATTTCAATTTACCACTCTTAGCAATATCCCGTGCATCAAGATTCCGAGAACAACTTCTGAACCTTAACCGCATACCTCTTAATTTGTGGAGAACTTGTTTAAAATCTTTCAACAAAATTTCAATCCAATTTCTCTTCAATCTCTAACAGTGGCATAACTAAAGCTATTTCTCTCATGTAATCTACTTTTAAATTAAGAAATTGAATGCCCCCTTTTGTTCACACTTCTTTACCAGTTACATTTCTTTAAGCGCATTAATTTTGAAATTCTTATCTGTAGGGGATTTTATGGGTCTCTGCTTTATCAACGGAGGTGTTATATATATAGTATATTATCTATATATATATATATATATAGTATATATACTATATATATATATATATATATAATTAATATATAATATAATAGTAATATATTATATATATATATAATATATATTAATATAACATTAATATATATATATATATATACTATATTATATATTTATATATATATATATATATATATATATAATATATTAAATATATATTATATTATATTATATTATATATATAAATAATATATATATATTATATATATACATATATATACTGTTGCTACGCCTAAAAAAAAAAAAATCGATTTTAAAAAAAATAGTTTCTAAATACCAATCAGCACGAGAAAAAGCGTGCAATTAACGATCTGGATCTAGGTCCGAAATCTGGTTAAGTTGGGATAACAATTTACATATGTAGAGCACAGATTTTACTCATGTAATACTAACAAAACTTTCATAACCTAAACTTATTTGGTCCTAAAGTGATATATATATTATATATATATATATATATAATATACTATATATTTTTTTTTTACTATATATAAAAATATATAATATAATAATATATATAATAATATATAATATATGTATATATATATATAATAATATATATATCATATAATATGCAAATATATACTTCTATACTATATAGTATATATATTATATATAGAGAAAGCTTACAAAATAGGCCTATTAATCTATATATATATAAATATAAAGTATAGATATATATATATATAATATAAATACAAATTATGCAATTTTTTTTTTTTTTTTAATATAACATTTAATAACTTGCTTCGAGTTGAAAATTCAGTCAAAGAAATTGCAAAAACTAGTAAACCTTAAATAGTAATATCCATATCATGGGTCAAATCTCTAGTAAAATGTTTCATTTATATAATCAACGCGCTTCAATAAGCAACCAATATTATTAAGGAAATGTATATGGTAGTTATACCACTCTCAAAGTTATTAATGACTTGTACAAAACTTAAAAATTTAAAATCAAATCCAAATCAAAAATAGATAGATTGGTTGAAACCATGATTGGTAAAAAACACTAAAACTTTTTTAAAAAAAGAACAAATAATAATAATAATAATATAATATAATAATAATAATAAAAAAAGCATATTAAATTTTAAAAACGACAATACAAGTTAGAGAACATGAAATCTCAAATAGCCCATTTGCATTCAACAATGACCTTTTACGAGAATGCCCCATTTCGCTTATGACATTCCCGACTTCTACATAATGATTATTGCACTTCGTTTCTTATTAAATAAGGATTAGGAATAGCGTATACATTTAAGTTTTTCTAATATATATATATATTATATATATATTAAATATAATATATATATATATAAATTCTTATATAAATAATATATTATATTATATATATATATATATATACTATATATATATAATATATTAATATATATATCATATATATAATATCCAGTAATTTTTCTATATATTTCGAATAAAATGATTTCTACAATAATTTTGATTAGATACGAAAGCAAGCCAACGTTAATCAACTGAACGATAGAGAGAGAGAGAGAAGAGAGAGAGAGAGAGAGAGAGAGAGCAGAGGAGAGGAGAGAGGAGAGAGAAGAGAGAGAGAGAGAAGAGAGAGAGAAGAGAGAGAGAGAGAGAGAAGAGGAGAGAGAGAGACGAGAGAGACTGAGAAGAGAGAAAGAGAGAATCGATTCATTCTCCATATTTAAAGAACCCCTAAATCCTAAAAATTGTATCAATACCAGCTCATTTAATTTTAAAAAAATATGATCAAATGAATTCAGTAAACCATATAATACTATCTTTTTGTTTCGTTTTTGTTTTTTGTTTTAATTTTTAAAAATATTGAAGGATAATTTGATTAAAATCGTTTTTACAGTTAAAATAATTTTTTTAATTCCACAGATCAACTAAGGAAGGTGAAATACAAAAAAAAAAATAAAGAATAAAAAAAAAATAAAAATATCCTATATACTATATCAGGTCCAATATCTATATATCGAGATTCCATCATAAAGTGTGTGTGTATATGTAATAGTGTATAGGTGTGTTGTGATGTTTCAGTGTGTGCTTAAGTGTTTAAGGCATATAAAAATTGAGCTATTATAAGTGGAAAATAGAATCGATCTGCCTAAATTGAAGATAATCTTTTCTACGTAAATTTATTTTCGACTTCGTCAAATCTGAATGATAATATGGAGGAAATGCAAAGTTTTGTTGCAATTTCTTCTTTTCACACTTTTTTGGGGGGACTTGGATTTTTTTTTTATATAGTTCTAAACTATATATCATAATAATAGAACTATATTAGTAATATTTATAGTATAATAATATATACTATATATTATATTACTATATATATAATATATAATACTATATTTAATATATATATATATACTATATATATATATATAGTATATATATACTTTTGTTCAGAAGACTATACGATCATTTATAGTGATAAAGATAGATTCTCATTAGTATAGGCAAGTGAATAATACAATATTATTAATAGGGGAACAATTGAGGTAGTTAATTATAGGAATTATTAAATAATCCACCTCTACTTAATTAAATAGGGACTCTGCCCGTGAAGGGTGATGACATTGTAATATATATATCAGTATATTATAGTATCTATATAATAATAGATAATATATTAATTATATAATATATATATATATATATATATATATATATAATTATAATAATTATTATAAGTATACATATTATATATATGTTATATATTATATATATATATATAGTATATACATATATATATATATCATTATATTATAATAAGTATATTATATATATATATATTATATAATTATATATATATTATATATATATAGAAATATATATACATGATATATATACTAAAATATATAATATCTATACGTATATATATATATATATATATGATATATATATATATAGCATAATATATATATATATATTACTTATATATAATAAATAATATATATATTATAAATATATATGCTATATATATATATATATATATTATATATATATAATATATCATATATATATAATATATATAATAATATATAGTAAAATATATTTTAATATATATATTATATAATAATATTACTATATATATTATCATATATATTATATATATAATATATATATATAATATATATTATATATACCCTATTTATATATATATATAATATATGATATATTATATATATATAAAATATATATATATATATATATATATATATATTATATATTATATATATATATTATATAGCCTATATATAGCCTATATATAGCCTATATATACCTATATATAGCCATAATATATATATATATATATATATATATATATAATAATATATATATATATATATATATAATATAATATTATATATATAATAATATATATATACTATATATAGATATATTATATATATCATATGTATATATATATATACTATATAATATATATAAATATATACATAATATTAATTATATATATATATAATATATATAATATTAATTAAATAATGATAAATATATGATATATAAAATAATATAATAATATAATAATATATAATATAATATATTATATATATATATTATATATATATGGTAGTATATATTATATATATATAATAATATATATAGTATTAATATATATACTATAATTATTTATATATATAATATATATATATATTGATAATATATATATATTTACAGAGTAAACACCGTTCACTCACGGGCAGAGCCCTAATCAGGGAGGGGTTATACCTATATATTATATATACTATATTATATATATATTAGATATAATATATATATAATATAATAAATATATTATATAATTATATATAAATAAATATAATCATAATATATATATCATATATATAATATATATATATAATATAATATAAATAAATCTAATAATATTATTTTGAATATACTATATATACATACGGTATATATATATATGTTATATATATTCTATATAATATATATATATATCTATTATACTAATATATATATATTATATATATATATATAGTATATATTATATATAATAATTAATATATATATATATAATTATATATATAATAATATAATTATTATATATATACTATACTATATATATATATATATCATATATATATATAATATATATATATATAATATATTTCATATATATAATATATATATATCGTATATTATATAATATATATATATATAATATATATTATATATATATATAGTTATATAATACTATATATATATATATGATATATATATATCAATATATACATATATATATATATATTATATATATATATATATAGTATATATATATATTTATATTAATATATAGTATATAATATATTATTATATGACAAATGGGTATAAATCCCAAATTTTGAGAAAAATAACGCTGTATATTAAGAAACTAAATGGTTTATATCTGTAACTTGGTTTAAGATGTAGAATTCCAATAGCGTCTTGTCTCGTTGATTTCTAAATACGTTTTCAATTTTAAGTTCCTTGATATACTGCGCATAGTTTCACATGTTGCCATATGTTAGGGGAGGGTTTCTTCAAGATCCACAGCAGAGGGAAAACTAACCTCTTTAAATGACCCCATAGGTATAAGAAAAGTTCATGGGTTTAAGCTCAGATGAATGTAAACCAATCAATAACCGAAATTCCAGTGGCAAGGGAAGTGTCATTTAGAGTCTTACAAGCGAGAGTATTAAATTGTTGAGTGGCATTTCATCGATGAAATCAGGTTATTCGGTTTTCAAGAGATCGTTTGAGTTCTGTCTTGTGTTTGGAAGCATGTGATCTTATAATATCATTTAACAACAATACCAGATCAGATGTTTATAGACAACTGATTTTGATCACCTATGACCACATGTGATAACTAAGAAAATTTGTGATCTATCACTAGTGAAGTTTGCTTCACTATAAATAGAACGAAATAGGTAGTCAGGTTCAAGATCACTAACTGAAATAACCACTAGCAGAACCTTATTCGTGTCGAGAGATCTTTGGCGACCAAACTTGTACACGCTGCAGGTGAAAATGATTAAGCCATTGTTCTTGCAAACGACTCTCCTTGGCAGTTCAGCATCAGCAAAGATATTAATTTTCTACCCTAACGTCCTTGTTCTTTTTCAGGTTTCTCATTCACATCTTACAAAATCTCTATATGGTGTCGAGTTTTGTGGTCTTTCTCTTTTTAACAGAGTGAAATACAAAATTCTCTTGTTCACAAAATGAATGTTTTCCCGTGCTCTTTTATCTAGACCACTTCGTCCTGGTTAAGGAAAGGTAATCCTGACGAGGTGGTTCCGTTTCACTGTGACTCCTCTGATTTTTTCTTCATTTAAGAACTCTATTCCATATGTCAAAAGCTGCAATCCAAAATTTCCTTTCACCGAAAGATGGTAGATTAACTAAATTGTGAGTTGCTTCTGTTACATTAATATTTGTCGTTTTTTACTTGATTAAATCAATAAAAAAATTTTT